>JARQZK010000219.1:0-72816 GCA_030704885.1 Cynegetis impunctata | reverse complement strand
CACATATATATAAATTTGGCATATATAAGTATTTCTTCATGTGAAAGAACCATGAAAATCAGCGGTGTAGTTTCTGTAACAATTAATTTTGTGTATGCGCATTCGCCATTTTGTTTTGAAAATTTTGAGTGGTCGGGCTGGTATACCTTTTTTTAATGTATGATTGTCATGGGCAACCAAACACAGAAGTATTCAGCACGGAATAGTTGAATTATTCTGTGTCTGTACTGTTATTCCACAGAGAAAAGGAATTCATAATTCAAAGCGAAAAATTTAACTCTATACAAAATAAAGTAGAAACTGCGGAAAAAATTTTCTCCACGATCATCACAGAATTCGCCAATTCTGATATCAAATTTGATTACAGAATGCTGGAATTCTCTCTCTTGAGATTGAAAAAATATTCTGCAACACCTCTGCCCCCATGCAATTTAAATGTATTTGCTTTCTCTCCCTTGTAATAGAATAATATTCTCACACTCAGTGTTGCCAACTCGGTGTATTTTTCACCAAAACTGGCGGATTTCAGTGTGCGAAAGAGAATTTTAAGAAGATTTTGAGGAGTGTCTCAAAGCTGGTGTATTTCTGATTTCATTTGGAGAATATCTAGTGAAATTGAAAACGATGCTGGCGCTTGCAGCGGGGAATAAACTAGACCTCTTAAACAATATTTTAAATATTAAGTTTGGTATGAAAAGAGTAGGTAAATGCTGCAATTCTTATAAATTACCCGATGAGATTCTGATTATGTGACTCTAATGCGGCATACAAAAAGAATGATGTTGATGAAGCTGATCAAGATTCACAGTTTGAGGTAGATAATATCTTGCAGTACTTTAAACAATTGTTTTTTTTAATATTTTCTTTTGTGTCAAATTTCTATAGTACTTGTTTATTCAAAACAAACTTTGTTCCAATAAAAATAGGGCAAGTGCATATAACCGATTTTTTGCACTAATGAGCAGCCCTGGGGTAAAACAAGGTATTTTATTTTTGCAGTTTTACACCCTTCCCCTTAATTCTAACACTTAATGTTTAAAACTCGCTTAATTCTGTGAAAAATACAATAATAAGCGAATTTGAAATATAACCCCTCTTTCCAACTAAGCCCTAAGGAATTACGACATGTGTCCGTGACCTTATGTTCATCAGATCCATTTTTAATGATGTATTTTGAATCTCAAATTCGGTGAAATCTGGTGAATTTTGAGGTTATGATTTGAGAATTCTGAAATTTTATAGTTGGCAACACTGCTCACACTGGCTAACAATAATAACATTAGGCTTGACGCAGCGGATTGTCATCGAAGTGGCAAATTTGAGTAAGTGTCAAAATTATTGCTGTCACGTTTTCATTCGAAAATATAATAAGTAGCATGAATTTATTCAGTGATTCAGAATCAGAGTGTGAAAATACACTACCTGAAATTACAGAGAGTGCAAATAATATACTAGAGAGTTTACTACCGAAAAAATCAAAGAATGAATATGAATAATATTACGAACTGTTCATAGATTGGAAACAAACAAAGAAAACGGATTCCATTTCCGAAAATATTTTGATTGCGTTTTTTGTAAAAATATATATTTAAAATTTTTGATCGTGGAGAAAGTATAGTCTGCTACTCGGTTAGAATGAAAATTCGTGATGCTCGTGGTTCCTCACGCTCGCCTTCGGCTCGCGCTCGGAACTTTTCCACTCGCATCGAATTTTCATTCTAACCTTGTTACAGAATATACTATTATGCAATAATCGTTCGAAAGTAAATAACACTTCAGCTTCCACCAGTTCCACATATTCCTTATCGGATATTGTAGGTAATGTTAACTATTCAGAATGTCACATGTCTAATATTCCATCTATGAATTTCTCAAATTGTTCCATCGGGAGCATAAATATAAATATATCGAAATTTATATTGTGTCAAGTGTATCTGTCATGCAAAATAAAAATTTATTTCAATCAAGAATTTATACTCAATTCATGATGAGGTCGACGGAAAAATCTTGTAATAAACTCGTTTATTAATGTAACGATTAATGGTCTCGAACTATTAACGCGCTTGCTCCGCTCGCGCGTTTAAATATCTCAATCATTAATCGCTGTCATTAATAAACTAGTTTATTAAATAACTATAATTTCCTGATATTCGTTTTGTAGGAATTTAAATTGTATTTCAGTACTGAATATATAAATAGTGAGAACAATGAAAACTCGGAATCAAACATATATGACGTAACCTTATGCGATTCTCGACGAGATGATTTTAAGGATTATTTCACTATGAATGTTGGAAGGTGAGTAGTATGTTACTTAATTTTATATAACAAAGGGAGAACAGTAGTAGATTGACTGCCGGGTCTGGTAGCTCAGTTAGGAATCATCCAAGGCATTCAATCTGTTGTAGAACACTTTGTGCATACATTTTTTTCTACAAATTATTTCAATTGCCTCAATATCTTTATTTTTCATGAACTGATACATTCGTAAAAACTCCATAAATATCTCAGGTGTTGAGTTTAGCCACTATGAAATCTTGTAAAAAATTTAGTTGTCATTTCGACCAATTATTTTGCTGCACTGGCAGAAAGTGTTTCGACTTGTGATATTTGTCTCCTATTTTCTCAATCTGGGAAAAAAATATTCAAATCATGAAAAACATACTTGTCGACCATGGTCAATTTAATAAATTACATAAAGTGAACAAGGAAAATTCTTTAATAGTTTTAAAAATTATCAAACAACGCAAAACCTGCATTCACAATCGAACGGTGAATTATAGAAATTGTCCAGTCACCCCGACAGTCCCCGACTCAAAATCTGCATACAGCTGTTTCGATCTTATTAGATCTCATCAGTGCAGCTTATTTGACTCGGAGTGAATTAACAAATTTCTAATTGTTCCCCAATACAAATCGTGGTCGGTAACAATGTCTGGATAACAACCCAGAGCGACCTCCCACCAAAGATATTGGGAACCAACAATTCACCGCTCAGATCGAAAATGCAGAAATTCGTCGCGTAAACACGTACCTCCTGACATGAAGATATCTACTCTACAACAGTGGTGTATATGATTACAAGGCACACTAACATAGTGATTTTAAACCTTTGGATATTTTTGCATTGCGGAATACGTTTTGCGTTGCGGAATACGTATAACCAGCTTCCTTGGAAAGTTGTTTGATAATTTTTTAAATTATTAAAGAATTTTCCTTGTTTACTTTATGTAATGTATGAAAAAATATTCACTGATTTCTTAGGTGATATATGCCATATTAGAGAGCTAAAATTTGAAACACTATATTAATGATGTTTTTCAGATATTCATTGCTTTATAAAACAGAAAAACTGCATTTCAATAAAGATATATTCATACTAACATTCGCTGGAACGTTATGGTTAGTATTTCTCGTATTACTGGTGGTCCTTGCCTTATGTCTCAGAATAGCCTCAGTTCAATATTCGAAAATATATCCTGATCATGAGCCTTGGTCATGGGTTGAAATCACATTGTGGGCAATAGCTGCCGCCTGCCAACAAGGTATGTATGTATTGCTCATAAGTTCATATGTAGAAGCCCAGAGTTAGTTAGTCGAGTGTTAAGGCTCGCTTACAAGCATTAGGGAGGTCCGGGTTAAAACCCCGGGATCGACTGGTCTGATATGATTATTTTTTAGAAGTTTCCTGATAGAATAAGTAAATCGCTGCTTGCTAAACACAAAGGCCAATGCTGAACCACTATTCATCCTCTGAACCCCACCTCACCTACCCTCTTCCATAAATTATCTGGTCCCACCAATACTTAATGCACTTGTACATAAAAGTCCATGCTATGATCTGACTAAAGGAGTTCCTCCTTATAATTCAAGCAGCCTGCCTCCCCCACACATACTTGAAGGATAAATGAAGATTTTTAAAAAAATTATTGTTCTAAAAGGAAAAATATATCTTTATTTTCAAACCAATCTAATAATAAGATATATTTAACGTAATAGCCTTATGAATTCATTCAAAATTTCAAACCAATCATTAAAGTACTTATAAAAGGGGACTATATATTTCTTCAAATATTTCAGGGATTTTTAATATTTTTCACTTCTTTCAAAATGGTAGCAAGTTCATTAGCAACATTAACCCATACATTTTTAAATCAATCTAATAATTACATATATTTACAAAAGTAAACTTTATAAATTCTTTCAAATTTTTGAACATTGGTATTAGAACAACTAACAGAAATGGATTATAAATTGATTCAAATATTTCAGAAACTCCTAATATTAATTTCATGTCTGACAAAATGGAAGCATTTAGATAAGCATCATCAACACAATAATTGTCTATAGTCTAGTCTAGATCATTGTTTGGAACTAGTGGATCTTGCAGATGGGCTTGTGGGTTCACAATGTTTATTTGATTGGTTACGTCAAATTAAGCACCCACACTATATAGATGAACTCCACTGATGAAGTCGAAATGACGACCAAATAGCTGTCTGTTTTTTTAATGCTTAGTGATGATTAACCTTATGTTTCTAAAATTCACCATTCTACGATGAAATGAGATGTCTTAGTTTTAAAAATTATATATGCTAATTATTTTTCCAAATAACGTTGTGCATGTATTCAATTAACATATTGAGAAAGTCTAAATTGAATAAGTATGAACACAAATTATGTTTCACAATTTCTTAGTTAATACTTGTTTTTGCAGGTTTAGGAAATGCCCCAAGTGGATTTGCAAGTCGAGTTATATTTTTTCTTGGTTATTTGATGGCATATCTTCTTTATACTGGTTTTGCAGCAGCTATAACATCTGTACTTCTACAAAACGAAACACCATCAAATCTAGAGACCATTTCACGATATACTTCATTGGTATGTTTGGCTGGTTATGACTGCTTGTCGCAGATTCCATTTGGACACTTTGTAAGTTATCAAAAAATACCAAAGATATACAGGTTTTTTGGAATAAGGTATACAGCATCAACAGCAAATTTATGGTCAAAAATTCTTTGAGGATTTTTGCATCTCCATACCTCCTCCGAATTCAGTTAGAGGGTTGAAAATTTGTACGTCGATGTTAGGGAAGCGCATTTTGGCGGTATGAGCTTTTTTCTTTAACTGTCGCCAGTTTTATGTAGATTTATTGTTTTATCGTGGTTTTTGATTCTATCTTAGGGGGTTGAAAAAATGGTTGTTAGAAAAAATAACAAGCAATGCCACATAAGTGAGCGTAAAGCGGCAATTCTAAACGACAAACTGGTAACAAACGTAAAGTGGTACAATTTTAAAAATAAGAGTAGTGTATATATAATTTTTTAATCTTCAATAGAAGTGTACCCTATACATATACCCTACTACTATTTTTCAAAAAATGAGAAATGGCTGTTTTAACTTTGATTTTTTGAGAATTTTAGGATTTTTTCTGAAAAAAGGACAGGCATAGGTCGAGCCTATAGGTGTGCACGCCTCGGTTTCTAAAGATTTAACACTCGTTTTACTCACTCGGACAAAAATAAATATTCACTTTTTTGAGCAAACTTTATTACAATTACTTATAGGTTATGTGCGTATAGGACAAACTTAAAAAATTCAATCAAACCGTAAGTAACTCATTCAAATTTCTTTTTTATAAGCTTCAATAATAATTTGAAATTGTTTCTCTAACTTTCATCGTTCTCGAGAAGGTGGATCACGTGATCGACCTGAAGGTATGGGTCATCGCAGTTTTCGACTTTGAGGGTATATCGACCATTCCGGTTAAGAATCTGGTGAGAGCTAAGCTATATCTCTCACCGTTCTTCCGCTGAAGCATGAGTACAGACAGACAAAGCTCTTGTAAAATACTTCTACTTTTACGTTTAGAAGTCCGAAAACGAGGAAAAAATGGGTGGGTGTAGCTTTGTACGCGCGAGAGAAGTTATACTTCTTTATTACTATGATACGAAAAGTTTTGTATTAACAGCGTTGACATATCGTGCAAATACAGTATCTATGGTGAGCGGTTTAGCGGGCAGCTTCAACTTGTAACTCTTATGTTACAGAGGTGCACGCGCAAACCTGTGACTTTTGTGTTACAGATGCGCGCGCATCTTGAAATATCACGCTCATCGCGCCTAAGGACTTATAACTTCAAAAATATCACCTTGGTGATGTAGCACTGCTGTTCACTCATTTTTTTATTTTATAAGGACCGCAAACGGAAAATTGCTCCCTAAAAGGAATACAACCCAATTAAGTATACATATTTTTCTTGTTTTATGATTTCACCCATCCTACTCAGGGTGCTACACCATATTCATACTTAATATATATCTCAATCTATGCTCAAATTCCAGAAGGATAGATATTTCGTGTCGACTATGGATGAACTTTTGAGCCATCTGGATCGAGAAGGTACTATTATCATGGCCCCAGATGTATACTTCCAGTATTCAAGAAAAAAAGTTAAGCCCGAAAGTCAAATTGATCAGACAATATCAATTCCATTGAAGAATATTTACAAATTTGAATTCAGTATCTACCATAACAGTTCTTGGGCAATGAAAATAAAAATAGGGTAAGACCAATTTGAATATATTTTTCATTTACCTAGACATCATCAATAGATTTTTTTTAAATGTGGGAGTTTCAGGTTAGACCGATTAGCTGAGTCAGGTGTTTTACAGAATATACTCTCCAGAAATCTACTAGAATTACCAAAGAATAAGGAAAGGATAGAATATGGATATTCTAGTGCTGCAATTGAACATGTGAAATCATCAATATATATTTTATTTTATGGCGTATGTGCAGCCGCATTTTTCCTGATTGCTGAACTTATTTTTGCGTTCTACAAGAGCAAAAAGAAATTAATTAACGAACTATTATAAAATAAGCATTTCTTCAATTTTAAGTATATATGGTCAATTCCTTAAAATTAAAACACTATAAAAAATGATTGAATATTCCTACAGGTACTTTATAAATCATAAAAAAACTCAACAAATTAAAAAGAGATTTTATTTTCACTTTATCTTACAACAGGCCCAAGTAAATGCCGACATAAAAACTATGCTACAAATGCAATCTTAGGAATCCACAGTTAATAATTGAACAAAAATTAAACGATCAAATTTCATAAAAGAAAACATAATTTATTTCCAAAAGGAAGTCCTCAAAACAATCTTTTTGACAATCTTTAACAATCATATATTAATTTTCTATTATAAACTTGTTGGATGAGCACATTAATCGAAAAAAAAATTATGACTAGCAATTTTAAAACTATTTAAATTAGATGATTCACTAGATTTCTGAGATCAGGTGACAATGAGATATCTGATGAATTTGTGTTTCTATATTTCATTCAATTCAATCGACAAATTAAGTAGTATAATTGCTCTATAATTGACATCGAAAGTAACTTATAATTTATGTACTTAGGAATAAGGAAGTGGACACAAGTGTTGACTTGAGGTTTCCAAAATTATAGTATTAGCAGCTCGTATACAAATTATTTTGCTACGATGGTTTTGAAAATTTTCACATAAGATCAGAATAATTACGATTGGCCTCTTAATGATAATTTTTGGTGTAATCACATAAATTTTGTTTTTGTAATTACTGACACAATTTGGCATGTCAAACTTACGTCATAAATTATGTGTTGAAGAGTAAAATTTTGTGCATAGCAAATGCCAATTGATTTCTTTCGAAATCCACCATAATGAATCCCAGTATATGAAACTAAAAATTTAGGATAAAAAAAGTGCTTGCGTACAAAGTACACATGTCAGAAGTGAAACTTCTTTGCCAAACTAATTTTTAAATCGCGTTTATATTTATACTTATCTAAAGCTTTAGATTTCCGAGACTTCGAGGGAGGGAAAAAGGAAGATATGTTAGGAATTGAATGAATTTAATTGTAATTAAAATAATAAAAGTGTCGAAAATTAATACAAATTGATTGGTGGACGGCCATCAGACGCGTTCGCCGCCTAATCGCAGCGAACCGCGCCGTCTTGGATTGCGAAAGCTGAACCGGTGTCGCGGAATCGCGACCGCCGTTCTCGCGTCGATACGTATGATCGTCGTGTAAGAGATGAAAATTTCGTCGTCTGATCATTGAGTACGAGAAGAACGCGAGACACACGACGGCCGTCACTTTCTTAAGCGCACAGTAACACGATCTCCCTTTCTCTCTCACTCTCTCCCTCCTCTCGCTCCATGTCTATATGCTTCATGATACTTTCTCCCTTTCTCATGGACAAAAACGTTCCACATCCGTTTCATCCGTAAGAATTTTACCCTCATGCACGCAAAGAAGTTTCACTTCAAAAAATATATATATCTGCAAGCTCAGTAATTCTGAACCATATACCAGGCACAAAGAGTCCAGAAGTCCAGAAGATTTCTGGAGACAACTATAAGTAAAATATTCAAGTGGGCGAATTACACATCCATTCTATATCAAAAAATATTTTGAAATTCTCAAAAAGCTTCAGATGAACAGCCAACTATGCGTCAGAACTGTTGCGAAATAATGACCAAAAAATTTTTACATCATCAGTAAAAAAACTAAGTGATCGCGAGATACTAGCAACTTCCATCTTCAAAAGTAATCCGCATTGAAATCTGTAAAATACGAGGACATATTGCAAAACCAAAATATTTTAAAGTGTATCAACTAAGATGAAAATTACCTAGCAATTGAACTGCCTAAAACCCTGAAGTAGAAGCCAGATGTATAATCAAAAAAATATTTTCTTCGGGATAACCATTTCTTGGATATATTTGAGCTGATAATAAGTAATAGATGAAATCAAAGTTTTGAAATGCTTTCATTAAATACCAAGAACCAACCCAACCAAACCGAAAGCTCCCTTATCGTTGTAAAATGTTGGATAATTCCAGACTACCAATGATACCCAATAAATTAAGTAGCATAAAGTTTTATTTACGCTGACGATCTCGGCTTTGCGGTGCAAGACATACATTTTCACTAAGTTGAAGCGAAACTAGAGAAAGCTTTGAAACAAATGGCCAAGTACTATGAAGAAAATGCTTGGCTGCCCAACCCAACGAAAACCCAAGTGATTGCCTTTCATCTAAGGAACAAGCAGGCAAGATGGATGTTAAGAGTCAGATGGCAGGGAAGCGAGCTGGAACATACGAAATTCCCAAAATACCTGGGTGTTACATTGGACCGGACGCTTACCTATATACAGCACTGCTGTATATAGGTAACAAGGCAAAAAGTATCAACAAGAATGAGGTGGGGTGGGGTGCTCGACCTTCAGTGCTTCAAACAGGGGCAGAGGCTTTATGTTTTTCCACTGCAGAATACGCCTGTCCCGTATGGAGTAGATCCAGCCAGGCCAAAAGGGGTCGACATAGCTCTCAATGAGACATGCCGAACAACCACCTAGTGCATGAAAGCAACACCTTTACCAACACTATACAGAGCAGCAGGCTTTGCCAGCCACCGATGCGCCGCCAAACCGCTGAATACACAGATAAATTCAAGCAGACGTTTGATGAGAGACACGCACTAGACGAAACATGTGCGACACAGAGAAGGCTTAGATCACGCAGGAACTTCCTTAAGATGGTTGGCGAAGAACCCCCTGATAATTACCCATTACGTCAGGAAAATCCTGTAGGGATAGATCTAGACTGGCGAATGAGGTAAACATTAAATAGAATCAGAACTGGAGTTGCAGCTGTGAAAACCAACAAAATTAGATGGAACCAAATAGGCCATCAAGACACTTTCTGCGAATGCGGAGAAATACAAGACATGGCGCATCTCACGAACTGCAGAAACTGTCCCAACACCTGCCTTCCAAGATTTATGGAATGCCGAACAGAACGCCATTAAAGTTACCCAATACTGGACGAAAAAATGATGAGTTGTTGATTTGGTCACGAGAAAGTAAAGTAATAAGTAGCATAATATGCAATCCTAAGTTCGAAATTACAGTAAAAAAATTACATATATAAAAATGTTTCATTCTCTATCAATTTGATTGATTCAATTAAATAATGATCAAGAAAATATTGATAATGCATATATTTGAATTGATGAGGCCGTTACTCGATGAAAATGAATTGTTAACATGTTTGAGAAATTAAACTCAGAGTTTAAAGTGTGTCAAACATGTTCATAAGGCATATGTAAAATGGTCGGAATAAGAATTCATGTTTCGCACAGGTTTTACATTAATAGTCAAATCTCTGACTTCGAGTACGTGAAGCTTATCTGTTGAAGAAATATTTTTTATACTACATAAAGTGAACAAGCAAAATTCTTCAATAATTTAGACAATTATCATACAACTGTCCAAGAGAGCTGGTTATATGGGTGTATCAGAACAACAGTGGTCCAAGTCCATTTTACAAAGTTTTGATTAATTAAGATATTTGCGTTTGTGTTTATAGGTAATTTCTTGTTATTTATTTCAAATTGGATTCATTAGATTCTTTTTGGTGATATATTAAATTTTATTTCTCTTATACTTCATGGATGATAAATACAAAAACACCTAACTAATCAATCAATTAAGAAAATAAAATGGACTTAGATCAGTGTTGCACTGAACGAATTCATATTAACGTGCATTGTTTAATCCAAGTCACAAGAATAAAACTGAATTTAGATAAAAGATTTTATGTTATTTATTTTACTTGCTCTGAAAACATTCTTTTACAATTTTACAGAAAATAAATTTGAATTGTAGAGTCACAAATTCAAATTTGTGTGTATTAGGATTGCACAGATGTTTTTAGACTGAAACAAGTAAGTAAAATAAAATTTATATCAAAAAACAATTTTAACATGAATATTAAAAAAACTAGCTAATCTATTTGTCGAATTGGTATTCGTTGTTGAACTCTTCATCACTCAACAACTGATTACCTACTCTAATCCTGACCATCTTGGAAGATAGTTCTTGTATTAATTTTAACAGGAAGATTTTTATGGAATTGATGAGAAATAGGTGGTATAAAAGGTAGAAGCTATTATTTTTCGTTCTTCTTTAGTAAAGTTATGGCTCGTCGTTGCATGTACAGAGGCTCACGATTTACCGCTACTAAAGATGTGAATTTCTTTACAACGCACTTCTTCATTAAGAAAATCTCTAAAAGTCCATAAAATTTGAGACAATCTCTCTAAATAATTAAGAAAATGCTTGTCCACGTTTGAATTTGATGACTTGAATCTTCAGTTAATTAACTGAATTTTTAGTCACATAGTCACATCCACTAATTGAAGCAATACGTGTCCTGACAGGAAAAATAGGACTTGAATCACCTTTGTTCTGAACATTTTCATTTTTAATACACAGCAATACCAATCTAGTGGCATTTTAAAGGCAATTATTGAGGAGTGGACTTGGATCTTTGTTGGTCTGAAAAGAAACCGTATTGGGGGTACTGAATCGAGAATAAAACAGAAAATCAAAATTTTGGACTTGAACCACTGTTGTTCTGATGCACCCATATGTATTTAGCTACGAGAATTCTACATTTACAATCCAACAGTGAACTACATAAAAATGTCAAGGCGCCCCGACTCAAAATCTGCATACAGATGTTTCGATCTCATTAGATTTCATCAGTGCAGCTTATTTGACTCGGAGTGAATAAACGAATTTTTAGTGGTTCCCCAATACAAATCGCGGTCGGGACTACTATCTGGATAACAACCCAGAGCGCCCTCCACCAAGGATATTGGAAATCAACCATTCACCGCTTAGATCAAAAGTGCAGAATTCCGTCGCGAGAATACATATTTCCTGACATGAAATGTCTACTCTGCAACAGTGGCGTATCAGGTTCCAAAGCACGCTAACTTAGCGTTCTTTAAAACTCTGGACATACTAACGTGAAAATAACGCGACAAGTATTTATGGAGAGCACTCTGGCTCTCTAATGAGATCTAATAAGATCGAAACAGCTGTATGTAGGTTTTGTGACTGAATTTTTCTATAATTCACTGTTGGATTGTGAGTGTAGAATTCTCGTCGAGGCATACAGATCCCTTAGAAAGTTGTTTGTTGAAGAACTTTCCTTGTTCACTTTATGTAGTATATTAAACTGATCATGGTCAACTTGTATATTTTTCATGATATGATTTTGTAATACTTTTTGTTACACTACAACACAATTCAAAAATAATTTGATATCTCCACTGAATGCATTTTTTTTTGGGTCTATGACGAACAATCCTACTAAATTAGTGAACGCTTGTTGAGTCAGCTCAGAAAACTTGAAAAAAAGGATACCAGTGTTTTTAACACGCTTTTATTAGCTTGGTATGTATGTATCTATGTAACGGAATCTTTGAACGTGATTTTCTTCCCCTTCAAAACTTCGCATTGATTTGAAACTTTGTACACTAAACAAGGACGGATGACAATGCAATGATATGAATTATTTATTCCATTGTCCTGATCAGGACAGTCATGATTAACGATTTTCAAAATCCGATACGCGGTAGTGTCTTTATACCTAGTACGCACAAAGAACCGATTATTCGTTGCTACGAAATTATCATCGTTTTAAAAGTATAAAAGCAAAGATAAATAATAGTTGAAACTAATTAAAAAATACGCTTTTGTAGTTAGCAGAAATGAAAATAGAAAATAAATAATAGTTTAAAAAAATTAAAAAACACGCCTTTGTAGAAATAAAAAGTAGAAAATAAATAATAGTTCTAAAAAAACAACATAACACGATTTATAGAAAACCAAACTAAAAAATAGAAAATAATTTTCAATAAATTTAAATTAAGTAAATATAATAGTATAATTAACAAAAAAAATTATTTTATTGTAGAAAAGCGTGAGGTGCTTTTTAAGATATTTCCATAATGACTCTACTTTTACCAATATCTGTCATTAAAATATTACAACAATAGACTCCAAGCACCCCACGCTTTTCTACAATAAAAGAAATTTTTTTGTTAATTACACTATTCTTAATTCAAATTCATTGAAAATTATTTTCTACTTTTCAGTTTGCTTTTGTATTAAAGCGTGTCTTTTAGTTTTTTTTAAATATTCTTTTATTTTTATTTTAGTTATTAAAAGTAATACAGCAGTTGTCACCAAATGGCGGACCGCGTATTTTCCTCTGAAGATTTCTGAAATAATCTTGACGTTTCGGAATTGTAGATATGTGGTGATTCAATCGCTATTCGGACCAAGTGACACTCCTCTCATCAACAACTTAAAATGTCATTAATTTGTTTAACTAAATTAATTATTTTAATTAAGAGGTCGAAATTTCGCGCTTTTTTTTTCTGACATCCGAAAGTATTACAAAAATTGTTGAGATTGACTAATTTTGAAATAAAATGTGTGTGAAGAAAGAAGGCAGATCTCGAAGCTTTAGCCACAGGAAGGTGTACAATGTTTGGCTCAACTTCGGTTTTGAAACAGGATTTTTGAAAATGAATTACATTAAGAACCGGTACAGATCTCGACTTATAGACGCTACCTCAACTCAAATTGAATTCTTGTATTATAAGTATCATGGAAAAAATTTCATGTATTTAGCCATCTAAAAATACTTGCAGATTCTTGGGCAACCAGTTCAATACAAATATACTGTAGATCCAGCATAAAACTGTTAAAATGTATTATTGTTCTTTACATGCGAAATTAAATAGTAACAATAAACCGAAAGGATTTTATATTTACAATTAATTTTACAGAAATTTTAACAACTGATTAGTAAGAAAATATTTACGAAATTGAGCAAGGAGCCTAGATAGTAGAGTAATTTAGCGTAGACAACAACGTCCTAGTGCGCGGTCGATCGAGTAGAGGTGGGATGGATTTAAGGTCAAGGACCACGAAAGTTCGAAAATGTTGTGAGATGGACGAAAAATAATTGGTGACCACCATAATAAAGGAGAGGATACATGAGAATTGGGGTAGAGTGGGAGAATACCAGTCCTAGGAACCTATTTACCAATCCGTTGAAGTAATTAGGAGATGAAAATGTAAATAATTTTGAAGTAATTTTTCCCACAAAATTTACCATCTTGCATTTCAAATGTACAATGAAACTTTAATTATTTTTGAAAAGTCGTTGCACAAGAGATTTTGATTGAGAATCTCTAATTCAATTAAATACTATGGCAATCGATCTGCAAATTTCCTACAATTCAGAAACGCTAGTAACTCAAATTTATTGCATCCGAATATAAACATCGGAAATAAAAGAAAGTCACAGGCTACCACAACCTATGAACATACTGAAGAGAGCATTCAATGTACCGCAAAAAGTGTCATTCAAAATATTAATTCGAAAATTAGATTTACAATTTTGATTCTAGATTGGGTAATATGGCCAGAGAGAAAATACTAGGAGATTTACTCAATTAGACTAAGATTGGGATTCGATAATGGAAGTGACGCCATCAATTTATCCTTGCTCGATTTCAATACCTCTAGATAAAAAGCTAGACTAATCATAGACTCACATCAGACTTGTAGTTGGAAACAGAGTTTAGGATCGTACATCTTTTGGAGTAAGCTGCCATATTATTACCGCAACTGATATATTTTATTGAAAATACAGGATGATTGGAAGTGATTTCTTCATTTTGGATCATCTTATGTTTATGAGCTACAGTGGCACTAGGGGAGGTAAAGGAGAAATACTGGGATTAGTCTCTATTTGAATTTATCTAATTTAGAAGCTCTTGGTGTAAGTATAAGATGCTTTAATTTTGCTACAGGAACAAAGTACTCTGGCAGAGTTTGGTGATAGATATTTTCAGGATCAAATATATTAAATTTAGAAAATTGATATGTCATGTAGAAAACAAATCCATACGTTAAGTGTTGCCACATTAGCCTGGTCGTTAAAGTGTTAATAAGGAATAGAATGCAGCAAAGCTCAATACAAACATACACCACAAACACGAATACCTAAAGCAATATTTTAAAAACAATATGATTTGACTTAGTAAATAATAAATTGACCGATTATCTTGAATTGATTATAGTTGCAAAAAGTTTGACATTCTATGAAGTAAGCACAATTAAATATACCATATAACAAAAGGAACAATCAATTTTTCGATTGAGAAATTATAGGAAAAAATTTCAATAATCCGCGTGATATTCTCGCTGACGTAACCACAACTGTAACCTTTTTTCGCTAATCGGTGAGATTGTAACACAAAACCCAATCTATAGTTCTTCAGATTCAGACTAATGAGTCTTATGGAAAATTATAATCACATTCACTAATATAAGAGAAATATAAAATATTGATTTTCATAAACAGTCTGTATCACTCAATTCCATGGGCAAATATCATTACCAGTCCTGGCTCCACCATCATATCCTCCCCCATCTGCGTATTATCACATGCGAGTACCAAGACAGCCTGCTTGCCAGGTACCCTCTTACATAAATAATTCTCATACTGTCTGCGGTTATTTTGCCTAGTTTCTAAAGAGCATAAGCCGGGCGGCCACCTCCTCTCGTGGCAATTTTCCATGAGATCATCCAATATGTGCGGTGGACACCCCATTTCTGTTAGTGTCCTCCGTATCATTCTCTGAAATAGATTTGGCATGTGTGTTATTTTTAACTAGTTCAACTAACCCAATAGCACTACTAATATAATATTTCTTTACAAAATAGAAGAGAATACATGGTAAAACGAAACGAAGCAAAGGAAGCGGTAAAACAAGCAAAAAAAGACACATGGGAGAAATTTGGTAGGAAGATAGAAGACAACTACATAGAAAACCAAAAACAATTTTGGAATATAGTCAAGCGCCTAAAGGGAAATAGAGCACCGAAAGTGCGAAATATTAGAGATGAAACAGGAATATTGCAAACAAGAACAGAAGAAATATTGAAAGCATGGAAAGATTACTATGCAACCAAATTTAAAGATGAAGAAACAGAAATACGGAGAGTAGAAGAACAACAGCTCCACGAAGGAAATGACAATCAAGACAATGGGGAAGAAATAACAGAAGAAGAAATAAAAGAAGCCCTGAAGAAAACCAAAAATGGTAAGGCAGCTGGGAAGATAATGTAGCCCCAGAAATGTTAAAAAAAGGTGGTCCGATTATAACTAAATGGATGAAAGTGATAGTACAACAAGCATGGAATATAGAACAGATACTGAAAGATTGGGAAAAGAACATTATAGTACCCATACATAAAAAGGGAGACACCACAAATAGAGACAATTACAGGGCGATATGTTTATCATCAGTGGCACTAAAAATATACACAAGAATAGTTGAAGGAAGATTAAGAAACGAAACAGAAAATAAATTGGAAGAAGAACAAACGGCGTTTAGGCCAGGAAGACAAACGCAAGACTATATATACACAGTAAGGGCCATAATCGAAAAACTGCTTGAAAAGAAAAAAGATATCTACCTGCTTTTCCTTGACCTAAAAGGAGCTTTCGACCAGGTACCACATAAGTACATCTGCAAAGCACTAGAAGAACTAGAAGTAAGCCCAAAACTACGAAGGATCATAAGGAACATGAACAACAACGTAACCGGAAAGATAAGATTAAATAACCAAATATCGGAAGAATTTCGAATGGAAAGGGGTATCAAACAGGGAGATAGTTTAAGCCCGCTCCTGTTTGTGATATACATGGACTATATAAACATAAAATGCAAAACAGAAATAAGAAACACGCACATAAGATACCACAACTTAACTCCAGTAATGACTCAAGACCTAATATACGCCGATGATATCTTACTTATGGCAAGAAACAAAAATCGGTTACAGGAAAACATAAACATATGGAAAAAAACACCTAGAAGAAAGTGAAATGACAATTAACATAGATAAAACAAAAGTAATGCATGTCACAAAACAGGATAACAAAGAAGAAGTAGATATACAGATAGACGGGAAACATGTCCAAACAGTACAAACATACGAATACCTTGGAGTTTTAGTCAATAAGGACAACAGGATAGACCAAGAAATAAAACATAGAATAAGCAAAGGAAAACAGGACATACTATCAAATAAACAACACATTGATAGGGAAAAAAGAAATTAGTATAAGAGCAAAGATGCATTTATACAAGACAATATATACCCCTACACTTCTTTACTCATCCGAGACATGGACAATGACAGATAAATAAAAATCGAAAATAACAACCGCAGAAATGAGATACCTAAGGCGAGTAGTGGGTAAGACAAGAAGAGACAGAGTACGCAACAGAAGCATACAAGATGATTTAGAACTTGCACCATTGGTAGAAGACATAAAAATAAAACAACTACAATGGTATGGACACCTGGTCGGAATGAGTAATGAGCGATATCCAAAAAAGATTTTCGAAATGAGATGTGATGGAAGGAGGGATAGAGGAAGACCCAGACGAAAATGGGAAGATAACATCTATGAATCAGCTCGAGAAAAAGGACAGACCGTAACACAAATCCGAACCATTGCAAGGGAGGGATAGACAATCTTTTAAACAATGGCTCAAATCCCCAACACCGTGAGGTAAAATGGGAGAAGAGGAAGTAGTAGTAGTATATAATATTTCGAAAATTGTTACGATATTATATTTCATGAGCGTTGCCTAAAAACTGAAGCCATGCTAGTGATGAAACCAGAGAATTAACTTGATCACCCACCATTTCTGAAAAATGAGAGTTGAGTTTTAACTACACCGTTGCCATTGGACATTTCGAAACTTTGATATATCTTTAACCAACAACATACATGAGTCAATTGTATAAGCACAAGGTTATATATTTTGGAGCAATAAATTAATATGGGCCTCATGTCATCAAATACTATGAGACAGTCTACCACATGGGAAGAGCTAGCTAGAAAGGCTGCATAAAACATATATAGAACTAAATGAGTTGTTCTCACATTGGACAAGAGAAGCGAAAAATAACACTTTGCAATGTTCATAATAAATTACAGTCTTTTTGTGAACTATTGATTGGTGAATTTTTCCAGGATTATAGTAATCAATACTTGAAGATTCATCATGTAAAAGAGATTAACGACGGGAAGTTTGTCGACAAAGCTGAATATCCTTCTATTTATTTATATCAAAAGATCACTGACATATGGGACATCAAGTACCGTTGTCCTAGTTATTGCTTGAACTTTATGCAAAATTGAAGGCACTTAAATTTTTAATGACTTAATTTCATTGATTTCCAGATAAAATTATCGCCTTGAGCTGGAGAGTTTCACCGCTGTTCTGTTTCAATTAGCTCTACCATTTGGATCATAATTTTTTCTGGTACATAAATAAAATGGCGACTTTGACAATAACCGATTCAAATAGTTGTCATGCCAAAACTGCTTTAAACTGTTTAAAGGAGATTCTGGTAAGTTTTCAGAATGAAGAAGTTTTTACATCAATATTTCATCAGCACACACATGTCGCATTCATCGACAACAATATCTGAAGAATTGTCACCAAGAAACAGTTTAGTCTGAAAACTGAGAACCTAAGATTTGTATAAAATCTTTTGTAGTGAAAACTACACTAATCAATCACCATGCCCAGAAAAATTGTTGTAAAATGTTCAAATTTCCAAAGTGGCAGTCAAATTATTTAGAACATTACGTTACATCAAGCATGATGAGGTCGTTTTAGATGCGTAATCACTAGCATTTATTTACTATAAATGAAGAATAGATCAGGATATATTCTCTCCGACATTCTACAACAAATTTTAGCTACTTTTACTTGTCACAATACACCACTCAGCAATATAGATAGATGCTTGATTGTTTAGCAATTTACACAAGTAAATTTAGAATCCAACTTTCATGTCTAAATAGTATGCTTTTCCTCAAAGCTATAGTAAACCCAAAAAATAGGCGCACCAATTTTGTGAGAATTTAACCAAGAGCTGTTTTTCGAAATGATAAAAATCTTTAAGAGTACAAGCAACATCTCAAAATCTTGTTCTCGTTCTCCTTCCACCATGAAAGAAATATTAAAATTTCTTACCTGTAACACTTCGTCGGGAGTTGAAATCATCCCTCCCCAACGATTCACCCTTGCACGCTGTAATGTATTACTCCAACGAAGTACTTCATCTCTTTCCATAGCATCCGCTATAGCTCTCATTGAAGGATTCGAAATTCGAATTGCTCTAATAAATTCCTATAAAAGGATATTACTTATCATTTTCAATTTTGAGCTCATATAGATAGATAGATAGATAGATATTTATTCATGCCAAATTACAAAATAGTGTACACAAGTCAAACGATAAAGTGATGAGTATAAAATATTACTTATTAGGAAGAATATATAAAACCTACTTAAATATTATTAGAAGCTCTAAGTACTATACATAAAGCTTTTAAAATAATTACATTAGATAACTTCTAAATAAAATAGACATACATTTCACTGTTACACACATACCTATCCTTGCTCAAATACACAACATACATACAGTCACAAATACAGCTAAGCGTCAAAATCGTTTCGGAGGTACTCTTCTAAGGAGTAAAAAGCTTTCCTATATAGGTAGTTCTTAATTCTTTTTCTGAACTCTCTGTCACCAAGCTCCCTCAAATGCATTGGTAATGCATTGTAAAAGGCCACACAGTGGTAGTCTGTACCTCTGCGGGTCCTACCAAGCCTATGAAAGCCCAGAACAACATTATCATTCCTACGAGTGGAATAGTCATGAATATCCCTATGCATCGTATACTGACTCTTATTTAGCTTCATGTACATCAAGCATTGAAGGATGTAAACACAGGGAAGAGTGAGTATTCTGAGTTCAGGGAAACAGTGCCGGCAGCATTCCCGATAACCCAGCCCCACCATAGCACGAATGCATCTTCTCTGCATTCCGAACACTTTAAATGCATGAGGTGAGTGTCCCCAGTTTAAGACTGCATAGGACATGTTTGCACCAAAATAGCCGTGATATGCTGCCATAACCGTCTCCCTGGTCACAGATCTGGCCAAGTTCCTAATCAGGTAAGTGATTCTTGCCAACCTCACTGTTAGCTGACCAACATGGTGCTTCCAAGTCAATCCCGGGTCCAGGTATACCCCCAGGAACTTGACACTCTGATCTTGTGGGAGATCAGGACGAGAATGTCTTAAGGAAAAATTAATGTTTTGTGTCTTACTGTTATTTAGACTTAATTTGTGTGCTAGAAACCATTTCCGCAAATGAAAGTGTTGGTTTGCGCAATATCATTAATTGAATCAGTTGGACGATAGCGGAGCAGGTTTGTAGTATCATCAGCAAACAGTATAACATTTGGGTCATTTGTGAAATTTGGCAGGTCATTAATGAAAATTAAGAAAAGTAATGGCCCAGGACCGAGCCCTGTGGAACACCATGCTTGACAGCCCGCCTACCAGACAAACCGCCACCGAATGAGACATACTGCAATCTCTCAGATAAGTACGACTTGACAAAGGCAATACTGTTAGGATGAAAGTTATAACTGTGGCAGTTTATGCAACAAAATCTCAAAGGAAACACAGTCCAAATGCCTTCGTCAAGTCGAATAAAGATGCATAAGTGTCATCTCCACCCTCAAAGCCCTCCGAAACAAACTCAGTCAATTTATCAATCGCCAGAGTTGTTGACCTTTTATTCCTAAAGCCATATTGGCATTCTATAAAAAGATCATTGCCCTCAAAAAAAGAAGTTATCTGATCTTTAATCAATGTTTCAAAAATTTTAGCAAAAATGGGCAATAGGGAAATTGGGCGATATTTTATTTGATCATCAGGAGAACCCTTCTGCTTAAAGATCGGAACCACCCTAGCAATCTTCAAAACCGAGGGAAAAGACACCCTCACGAATACATTGGTTAAACAACCTGCGTAAGAGGGTAGACAATTATATTTTTAATCGTTTTTATGATTTTCACAGTTAGTTCATAGCAGTCTTTGCTGGTACTGTTTTAAGGCAGCTTATTTTGTCTCTTACCAAGTTGGATGATACTTCATGAAATATAATCTGACCATCAGCATTACCACGATTGCCATTAAGATACTCATTAAATGTCCCATCGGTTGGCGAAAGTCCTTTTACTATATTATCTGCAATATTTACAAAAAAGTCATTGAATATTTCAGCATTTAGGTTGGAGGTGCCAGTATCCAACTCAGAGTTGGATTGTGATTTATTCACCCTCCACATTGTAGACTGTCTGTTATTTGACATATTAATGTACCTGTCATGAGCCTTCTTCTTGGCATTAGAGATTTTCCAACCTATATACCCTTCTATAGTCGACCACCATGCGTTTAGGTACCCAAAACCGGATTCAGTGTCTTTATAATATGCAACATTTCGAGTCTACCTCTCATCTCCCTGAGCCCATCATTAAACCAATTGACAGGGAAGCCCCCCCAGCCCAGAGATTGTTTTATTTTACTTTTCATAGGAAAACTGACCTCAACTCTATCAATAATTAAGTCTACAAAACGATTAAACTTTTGCTCTATACATTCGTTATTTGAGCTTATAAAAATCCCAGTCCACCCCTTCAATACTACGATACAGGCTATAAAGACCATAATCAGTAATAGGCCTATAGTTTATTCGCTCAAGACTCCTTACCGGGGACCTCAGATGCAAAGCACTCAAAAGCTACTCCAGGTGGTCAGATAGACCCAGGTCATATGGCTCGATGGTTACTCTGTGGATAGGTATGTTTATGAATATGTTGTCTAAACAAGCTTGTTGCCTTGTGTTAAAATCAAACTGTTTTAGCTAGACCATATGAAAGAAAAAAGATCAGTAAGAGTGGTTGCTTTTCTGTCCCGGCATCCTTCAAAATGAACATTAAAGTCCCTGTTAAAACGATAGTAGTGAGCTATTCAAGGAGTCAAGAACACTAGCCAGTATTTCCAGGAATCTGTTAAAATCACCATTGGAAGATCTATAAAGAGTAATTATCTGAACATTTGTTGCCTCGAGAAGTACACCGACCACTTCACAATGCAATTCCTCTGAATATCGAGTCAGATCAAGGGCCCGACCATTAATGCCACTTTTCAAGTACATGCCCACACCCCCATGCGTTCTCACAGACCTGGAAAACCCAGCACAGGCAGTATAACCCTCAATGTTAGTGACAGAGAATTCATCATTCGATTATACTTGTATTTTAAAAAATTCAAGAAAATAACTGAATGTATTGAAATACTCAATTAATTGAAAGACCTGAAAAGATGCATGTGGTATAGCTAATTCATTGAAAATAAGCGATTATGGTTATGTATAAGTAATTGTAATTAATAGCTAATATCAGACGAGAACTCATATATTATGATGTAGGAATGAAAAATTAAAATTGTATCGCAACAGACTCGTCCATTATCAATGCAAATGTCAATCTGTTAAAAACTACTAAACTAATCAGTTATGAATTTCTGGTCCGGTATCTTAAGTTAGACTTTTGCTTAACTCCAACACTAAGGAAAACATTTAAGAATAATCAACATAAAAATACACTTACTATACTCTCGTTGTTATATTAATATGTTTGAGAAATGAAACTCTGAGTTTAAAGTTTTTCACATATAATAAAACAACAACAGTTGCACAACGCGCTTCGCTGAAACTTCAGCTTCTTCAGATGCGAATTTCAAACTAAAACATCTAATACAAGGTTTGCAAAGTACAATTATAAATTTGGTAAATTCAATTCTGAGATTTTGAGTTTAGAAGGGGGGAGCTGTTCACATCCAATTGGTTGCTAAGTAGTAAACTTAATTGAAACTATGTTTCAAAGGGCTAACGACCTAGGTTTTTCTGCCCTACATATATTTTATCGTAATTTCTGCATTCAAGTTTATAAACTCCCGATTTACTGAGCTTATCTATTTTTGACTCCTACCCTATTTCTTGTTCTGAATGCTTAAATGAAACCTAGATTAGAGAAAGGATTGTAATTTGTTGGAAGCTTTGCCGAAATAAGTTAAACTATTATATTTAATTCCTTCCGGTTTGATCAATGGGAACACTTGTGAAATTGCCATTTTATGATTTTTCTTCCTTATTATTCATCAATTTGAATTTTTAAAGTATTCCGCTCCTGGTATGCTAACATTTTGTGAAAGTGATGGTTATGTATAACAGGAAGTAACTAGTACATTTTCAAGCAAGAGGGAAAAATCATTATTTACGTCATTATTCGAATAAATTATTTCTATGAATATGTCTTTCACGGATATGTGTGAATTTGTATTATAATAATGGTGAACACATTAGAGAAGTGTAATATATGTGTTTATAAAGTGACTAACTTTGTTAGACTTACAACCATAGAACATTTCAATGCATCAAGTTTACTGAACAAATCCCATCAATATTATGGATGCATTATATATACACACCTTGAGTAACTGCATTTCTCTTTTCTGTTCATTTATCACAAATCTCTGTTCAGTCAGTTCCTTTTGAAAATCATTCATTTTTTGTTGTTGTGTGTGTATAAGCGATCTCAATTCTTTAACACAATTATGGTCTTTGAGTTCATCTTTTGGTATAATTAATCCACACCCTTGTTCACATGGCAGTGGGCGTTTTGGATTAAATTCACATTCTTCCAGGTGAGACTGCAAGGAATCTAATTTCAACACACGTGTGCATCCATAAGGAGCATTATCACAATTTATACAGAGCCTAGAAGAAAACACAAAATAGTTTGACATAATTTGATGAGAAATAATATTTCTACATGACAGAATAAAAATGACATTTTTTGTTAGTGAAATCTTGAAGTTCAATAAAAGAGGTGAAATTGGAATATCCTGTTACTGTATGAGAATAAAATTATCACGAATAAAAGTTATCTATATATTCTAAGATGAAGTTAACAAGAATATATAAAATATGATAATTATTCTTGTATAATACTACAGATATGTGTATTAAGATTACCTTGAAAGCAAATTTCTAAGAATACGGGGAACTTGACGAAGTTGTGCAGATGTAACATTTTGTCTATCCACTGGGCAAGTTGGTTGTCTTGATATCCACTCGGTAATGCACGATTTACAAAATGCATGTTCACAAGTAGGGGCCTTGTAACAATTCAAATTAGATAAAATTATGATATGAAATTCCTTTACCTGTAGAGGATCTTCCAAGACAGCAGAACATATTGGGCATATTAATTCTTCATCTACATCTCCTTGAAATCGATTCAATTCGAAACCCATGATATTTACCATAAATATGAATTGAAAATATATTTTTTATGGTAAAAAGAAATATGTTGCAAGGTGAAATTCATTAAAATTCAGAAAAATATTCTCTTGTACCTGTCTTATAGAAATTTGACAGATATGAAATACATCAACAAAATTGACATGAGATTGCTAGGTTATGTAAAAGATCATGGACCGACTTCATAAACAGCATAGAAATTTCTCGTTCTAGTTTCTAGTGGTTAATTTACTCGATTTTTTTAACTCAAGGGACCTACAGTTTTACGCCGGTTCCGAACGACCAATGGGCTTAAATCTAAGTCATTACCCAACAACATATCAAAATTTTGAACCACTAAATTTCATACACAGCAACCAAGAGCAAGGTGGGACTCGAACCCACGATCCTCGGTTTACAAGCGATAACACCTTACCGCTGGGCTACCGAGGCCTCTTACTCGATTTTAATAAGCTTCATTGATTATATATTCATAATATCCATTGACATCTTATACTAAGGAAAAATAACGATGATAAAAATCACTAAGTGCTAGGAGAAGACAACTGCGAGATGGCCGTTGCGGCTCCGCAACGAGACGGCAGAATGTGTTCATTTTCCCTTCTGATACTTCGTGCCTCAGACCGCAACGCAAGTGCGGCCCCGTAACGGCGCCGCAATTTAAAAACCTGGACGTGTACACCGGGCTTAATGGTATTGATAAAAACGAATGCGCAACAGAGTCCCGTTATTAAGGTTTTTTCTTTCCCACAGGGAAAACCTTAATATTATAACCCACCTAAGTAAATTTGGCTAGAGGAGTTGTGCAAGTAAGGAAAACCTTAAAACCACGAAACAGACTGAAAACTCTACATTAAAATGGGGGAAGTTGAGGGAAAGAGGTGAAACCCCCAAAGGATACTTTCCTAACATCAACTCATTTCACGTACGAAATTTCAACCCTCTTTCTCAATCTGGTATCTTATCTTTGGTGGAACTCTCCGATAATCGTGAATAATAGATCAATAATTGTTAAACAGATATGAATGCAATGTGATGATTCTGCAAAGTGGAGTAAATTAAATACTAGTGACGGTAACAATTAGTTCGAACCAATGACCAGGGAAAAGAAAAAAGAAGTCTTTCTTCCATGCCGATGACATATTCGTTATTCGTAGAAATCTTATTAATGACGTGTCATACATTAGGGCAATTTACCAGAGATGCATAACTGTATAAAATAGAAACAATCTTCATTCCGCTGAACCACTCATTTGTATATCGTCTGTATCCGTGAGTCGGCTCTTGTACCACCGTATATTATTAAACGTTTAATGATAAACGGAGTTTAATTTGACATTTGACAAGCGAAAATGTCAAATTGAACTCGGTTTATCATTAAACTTATAGACTTATAGCGTTCTCCATTGGTAGAACTAGTGCGCACCGAGTGCAATTTTTATGATCCATTGGAGAGCTTAGTGTGAGGGTTCTTACGGTTCTTGATCCATTGAGAAACTAGAGCAGTAGAAATTGCACCGAGGGTATGTTTTTCGGCACGAGGTACGAGAGCTCGTGTCAGGTTCAGTGCAGTTGTTTACATTATTCAAAAATGGCTGTAACTCATGCTTCAAATTTGGATTTACTGAAAAATAAGGCAATTCATTGTTTTCCAGGGACAGTAGTAGCGAAAGTGAAGAAGAATATCCGAGAGTATCCGAGCCATCAGAGTTACCAATTCGTTATTGATTTTAAATTTAAGGTTTATTTCTTGTTTCATTTTTTTACATTTCAAAAACAGAGAAAAACTTTAACTTTTTGATTGAAAACAACAAATACAAACTCAAACATAACCTCAAAACACAAACAGCAGCTTTTTGACAGAACTAATCGAGTTCCAGGTTCCAGTGCGGCACCAGTTTTACCAATAGGTTTAAAATATACGGTGCAACACCTCCTACACAAGAGGTCGTGTTGTACAGTGCAAGGTGCTTTGACTTTACACTTTACCAGTTAGCTACTGAACGAACTGAACCACTGAACGTGAACAATCCCGACATAACCTAAGAATCTACAAAAAAGAAGAACCTGTTTCAGGTTTCAGTTGTTTAGCAGGTATTTGATAAAAATAGACTTGGAAATATTCCCAAAATATATATAAAAGGTAAATAAAACTATACCTATAAATTTTTTAGAAGATTTATTGTTATATAGTTTGTGGTTCTGAATAATAAGTTATAAAGTTTTTCTAAGAAAAATATTTTGAGAGAGAATGCTTCATTTTCATTTAATATATTTGAAAAGAAAACTGTTCATTGACTTGAAAATTAATCAATTCCTAGAAACGATACCCGAAATTTAATAACAGTGGAAATTGTGGAAAATATCACTAATCATATCAGTTCTTTTCTTGAAGCAGTGTTATATGGTTAATGCGTATTTACTTAAGGCAGTATTCATTAAATCACATTTTTGATAGGTTTGAGTGGCATAGTTTGGTTGAACTGTAAAATAAAAGTTTTCTTGATTATAACTTACTCAAATAAAAAAGACAATGAAAACAAAATTTTTTGTGAGGGTTAATTATTTAGCATTAGAGAAATTCAACGTCTTTGGCTGTTAAATTAAAGTTTATATGCGTAAATATATATTTTCATTTCTTAGATTTGCTGTAATTCAACCAGTAATCATCATCATAATGAGTACCGGAAAGATAACAAAACCTAAAAAAAATTATTACATGAAATCTAATAGAATGAAATCAAGTAATGTAGACATAAATTTCAAAGGATTTCTTTGTACCTGTAATAATAGAGAAAAAGAATGTGTGAGAGAATCGTACAACATTCTTAATAAAGCTGCTGATACTCTTTATGGAAAAACTACTGAAGTGTTTGACAAGAATGAGGAACTTGATATAACTGATGAAATTGCTAAGGAAATTCAAGATTTGAAATCAGAGATTTTACCTAATAAACACAAATTCAAAGCATGTGACTCTGGTGCCAAAAATGTAATATTCATTCGTACCACTTTGGAGAATCCAGTTGAAATTGCAGAGCATATAGTTAAAGATATCCATGATACGAAAAAGCAGCAAACACGTTTCCTTATTAGATTGGTACCAATTGAAACTACATGCAAAGCTTACATTAATGACATAGAAAAAGCATTTGAACCATTAGCGGAAAAATATTTCAAAGATGAAGCAAAGTCATATTCTATTGTTTATAATCATCGAAATAATAATTCATTATCGAAAGATGAGGTCATAAAAAAAATTGCGGAAAAAGTTTCCTCATTAAGTCAAGATCATAAAGTTAATCTAAAAGAAGCAGAAATCTCTGTTGTTATAGAAGTTATAAGGGGTTTCGTTTTTATAGGCATTGTTCCAAACTTTCTGAAATATAAAAAATATAATTTACTTGCATTATGTGAAGAAATTATTCAAAATGAAGATGTTTCTGAAACAACACCCAGCATTTCTGAATAAAACTATATCACTCTCAATCTTTGTTCTGTTCTTATTTCATAATCAATTACCTTCTTATTAGGAGAATAAAAAAAATCACATGTAAATTCTACATTGTCAGATTTTACTATCAGAATAGAAGTTTTCCATGTCACACTATAAAATCCTAGTCTATTATCCAGTATTTATAACCTACATTAACTTATGTTTATTGAGATATTCAGAACTTGATGAATAAAATTGGTTAAATCGCTATTGTTTTCGGTTTCTAAGAATCATTCATTCAGTCACGATTCGAGCCCAAATCTATTAAGGAGTAAGAAAGCACATTCGCATATTAAAACTAATTCTCATTTCACTAATTTTTGGTAAATTAAACATTACACTTTATTCGCAGTATGTAGGAAATCATAATTCTACCATTTGGGCTTCCTTGTCTATTCAGAGGTTTGTTGAATAAAACCACACACGCTTGGCATTTCAATAAGAAACTGATTGCTTCAGTTTCATTAAATATGTTGAGTTTCTTTTGGAAAATACATCAGCAGAATTTCCTGTTGTCAGAATATTGTCCTGTTTTATCCTTGTATAAAGTCATTCATTTAATATTGAAAGATTCTTGAATAGAATCTAATTAATTAATTAGTTAATTTTCAACTTTGTATATAGTGTCAGACCTAAACGTCATTATTTTTTCTACATATTTAAACAATTCAGAAACATCGATTGGATGTTTTTAAATTTGAAATAGGAATTTCATAACAAGCATGTTAGTCAATTATAAATATCATTGAAATACGGCAGTATTTTACTATTGATTATTTGTTGTTACTATAGGTAGGTATAGGTACGCCATATGGCAATAAGAAATATTTATATTTTGAATTTAAACTGGATTAATAACAGAATTTCAAATCGAAAGTGTTTTTAATTTCGTAAACAACATAATCACCATCGAAGCTCCAAATCTTTATAACGCAACTTGGGCCCCTATCTTTATAAAGCAACTTGAAGTTTTTTTCACAATTGTTCTAAAATGCTGCAAATATCTATTCAACGCGGATGTCAAGAAAAAAGGTTATTCTTTGTGAAAGCGGAGCTCTTCCGATATATTTATCAAGAAATTAATTTAGAGACCAAAAATTTATATTTCTCAATAAAGGAAATTTAAAGTTATAGACGCTATCTTTTCTCAGCTAGAAAGTTAGATATGGACTTATTCTCAATGGGGCAAATCCAAATTTATGTTTTTTATAAGAAAAAAACAGTCAACACGAGTTCCAGCCCTGGCCGGTTTGTTGTCACGTGATATTGAATTCTCTTCCAGTTCAAGGTTTCTGAGGGGATCTCTTCATTGTCATTTGGACTATACAAAAGAGTTAGACTATGTCCCTGGAAACTGAACAGCAGGTGCTACTTAATGAGAGTGTTAGATAGATAGATAGATAATTTATTCATGGTAACATACACATTCAGTATTTCCACATGTCACAAAGATAAAGTAAGATTACATATTTCAAAATTTCAACACAATTAAGATACATGTCACAAAACATTAAAATAAAACATGTACAATTAAAAGGTTAAAAAGCTCTCCAAGTATTCCTGAACTGAATAAAAACATCCACTCTTCAACATGTTTTTACATCTGTTCTTGAATTCGTTTATTGGAATCTCTCTCATATCTAAAGGTATCTTATTGAAAACCTTTATGGCCAGATACCCAGGGCCATCCCGACACCTCCTCAACCGATGATACCTGCCAACAACCTTATCCCGATATCTCGTCTCATGTGCGTGTACATTTCGATACGTCTTATATAGTTCCATATTCTTCCTCACAAACATGAGATTCTCCAAAATATACACACAGGGAAATGTCAACACACCAAGGCGTTTAAATGCCGATCTGCAGCAGTCTCGATACCCCAAGCCAGAAACAATTCTAATGGCCCTTCGCTGCAGCCCAAAAAACATATCAGACCTAGCAGCATGGCCCCATACAAGTACAGCATATGCCATGATGGAATGAAAAATTCCAAAGTAGGAAGTTTTCACACTGCCTCCGAGAAACATCCAGCAATGCTCCGCAACGCAAAACAGCTGGTTCCTAGTCTCTTGATCAAGGCATCGATATGCGCGTCCCACAGCAATCCCGGATCCAGTCGAACCCCCAAGAATTTAATCTCAGTGCAGTCATTAGCATTCTCTGTGTTCCTCAAAGAAAACACCATCCTCTGAGTCTTCTCTCTATTCAGGAGTAGCAAGTTCGCGCTGAACCAAGTCTCCAGTCTCTCCTGCATACCAGTCAGCTGCTCCACTGCATCGGTAACTGAATTGGTGGCAACCGAGGTCGTAGTATCATCGGCAAAAAGCGTGTACTGATCCTTGTGGTACTCCAGTTGTCACTTTTCTCATCGCCGATGAGGCCCCGGCAACCCTTACTAGTTGGTTTCTGTTAGAGAGGTATGAAGACAAGAGCCCAACACCACCTGCAGTGAAGTGATACAATCGAAGCTTGCCCAAAAGAACCCGGTGGGACACACAGTCAAAGGCCTTGCTCAAGTCACAAAATAGTGTAGCCCTAAACTGTAGATCGTCAAATGATCCGAGTATATGCCTCACCAGATCCAGAATGCCCAAAACTGCTCCCCTGTCCCTCCTAAAACCAAATTGGGTCTCTGTGAAATAACCATTTTCCTCAAAATAATGTGCAATTCTAGTTGACATGCATTTTTCCACTATTTTTGACATAATAGGCAGCAATGATATAGGTCTATAGTCTCTGGCAGTGAATCATCTCCTTTTTTATAGATTGTTATAACCAATATATGTGTTGAAAAATTATCAACATCCCAAATTGCAATTATTGGTTTATTATGTTTACTATATTAGATTAGTAACATAAATGCGATATGGTTTACTGCCCCTCACTGGACTGCAAGTGTATGAATGTGTGAAGTTATTATTTGGTAATAACCATTTATTTTGCGGATACTGTCATCACATTGATACTAGAAAAGATTCCACTCATTGAGTGAATAAAATATTTTGATGCGGTTCCTCTTGAACTGAGGAGGATAAAACATTGTAAAGAATTAATGTGTTTTTCGTTATCTTCTGCAAAGCCGTATAGTGTCGCCGAATTCCTTTTGTGATAATTTTATGTGTATTAGTGAAATATTTTGATGTGCATAACTGCATATCCTCCCGAGACCCGAACTCAAAAAATGAAAATAATACTTTTGTGTTTCGACTAGAAATATCTACTAAAACGAACATATTTATTCAAAATGAATGTTTATTTCAATTTTTTATGTTTTTGAAAAGTCCATTTTATTGGACATACGAATCATAAGCATTCATTTTGACTTGTCGCACAATAAAAAATATATTTTTCAAACAAAAAATTGTTTTCTTATTACATTGTGGATATTTGCATGGTACTGAGTTTTTCAGATCACCTCAAACTTGGCGTTGTTGTTTGGAAAATGTGATAAGTTTAAGTATTGAATTCCATAGGATTTTTCCTTGTATGAATTGAATTTCGTTTTGATACGTCATCATCAGATTCTTCCTCAGTTTCCGATCTAAAAAGTCATTCAGAAGTTCGTTCGTCAGACGAATCGGTTGCCAATATTTGAAGTAATAGATCGCCATCAATGCCTGGCTGTAGGTACCGTTTATTTTCAAATATTAATAAAAATACAAAAAAAGTCTTCACGTCCGCTAGATTGGACATATCTATGTTTTGAAATTGTGCTATTATAGATTTTGAGGTGGTTGATAAAAAACAGCCAAGAACATTTACAGAGAAAGATTAACTCGACAAACTATATTACTTATGATTTTAGTAATAAATTTCAATAAAATGTAGATACATAATGAGAAAACTACTTACCATAAAGCGTTTTTTCTAAACCTCCGTAATTGACGTAACAAGTGTATGCATCAGTATCTTTGAGCGCGCCGTACTAGATGGCGTGGCAAATAGTTTCAATAGGATGGACAACAGTTCTCGAGCAGATCATTTTGATAAGAACAAAATTACAAGATAAAAAGTGGGTTTCCAATGAAATTGACGTTTGCTCTCAGAAGGATATGTCTTTGTTCTATGTATTTATACTCCTAAGTATTTTTCGAATGAAGATCTACCTAGCTATATTGAGAAAGTTAAAATATTTGAAGAAATCGTTCGAATAATTTTCCTCTGTCCCTGAGTTGAGTGTTACCTTACAAAGATGCTGGTAAAGTGATGCACTCAAATGAAATAGTCCTGTTGACTAATATTGTCGCCCTTGTTTTCTCCTTTCTTCATGTCTTTTTTAAGGGCTTCATAAAAGCCAGTAACAAACTTTTGTTTATAAATTATATTAATATGAATAATTCTTGATTGCCTCTGCTTGTATTTAATGATCATCTCACTGAAGGATTTTCTTTTTTAACCCATTAGAAATGAGAATCCTAAACAAATGAAAACTTTACTGTATCATTTTTCTTCAGGAAAACACCTTTACTAAAAGATGATTATTTCTGGTTAGGAACGCAATTTGGGGGGTGGGAGCGTCTTGTAAAACGTTACGATGCGTTACAGGGACGGGCGGGGGTATCGAACAACGCGTTACGTAACATTGATTTTTATTAAAATAAAAAACTAGGGAGTTTGAATCTCCCAAGTTGTTAACTCTTTTCGTTTATGTTCTACGGGGAATCCCTCGATTGTATTGTAAGTCAGTTTTATTTTGTTCTCCCAAGTTGGCAACTATATCGGTTTATGTTTTATGGGTGTTTTTATAAGTGTTTTAAACACGTAATACGCATTGCTGTAATCAGTGTTGTAGAAGTGACTTCATACTGTAAGTAATGTCCTGTTGCCAAAGAAAATAAATATGTTATTTTATTTCAAAGTTTTTAATTGAAAAAAGAACTCTATCGCAGCAAGCTGCATTAAGAAAGCAGATTTTCATATCGTATCTGATTCGAAAAATCGACTCATTCAATTGAATTTTTTTCCAAATTCGAACCAGCCTTCTTTCTATTTAGATCACCAACTTTGAACGCCATTGCTTCCACATTGAACCCTTTATCGGGTAAACAAGATTTACTTCTTCCCCTGTAGCTCAACCCGGTGACCGATTCGTACCAAAACCAAGCCCATCCAAAATGACATAAGAAACTATCTACCTACCAACTTTCAAACCTATTGCAAAATTGAGCCATGTATCGCGTAAACAAGAATCATTTCCTACCTTTGAGGGAGTTCAACTTCCCAATCAAACCTCCAAAACCAGTATAATCCAAAATATCATTCGAAACTACCTACTCACGAGGTTTCAACCCTATTGCTCCTAAATAGCGCCCTGTATTGTGTATAAAAAATTCTTTTCCTCCCCGGGGGGGCAACCACCTAACCAATTGACACCAAAAGTGATACCATCCAAGATATCATACGAAACTATTTACTTACAAACTTTCCACCCTGTTGCTCCAAAATTGAGCATTTTATCGTGTAAACAAGATTTATTATTTAGCCATATATATATATATATATATATATATATATATATATATATATATATATATATATATATATATATATGTATATATATATATATCTATATATATATAAATATATATATATATATATATATATATATATATATATATATATATATACATATACATCTGTAGAGAAAGAGAGACATTTGAAATTGAGTTTTTGATGCCAAGCATCCTGAAAAGTCATGAAACGAAAAACTATCTTGGTCCTAGGTCCAACTTTGCTAGGTAATCGCCCATTTCAACATTTTTTTACGAAAACACGATTAAAACAATAAAAACGGTATTCTAGCAACTTTCTGGAACATATTTGTGACTTTTAGGTAAAAATGGCCACTTGGGTGTTACGTAACGTTTATAGGGGGGAGGAGGGGTTCATGAAAACGTTACGGAGCGTTACATAGGGGGGAGGGAGGGAGGATCAAAAATCTTCAAAAATTGCGTTACGTAATACTTGAACGCCCCTTACTTTGTTTTGAGCTAAATAATCCACAATATATTCTAGTTTTCAATTTTCAAAAACGGGAAGATAGGATAATTATTCGAAGAAAAATGGACGCACATTTTTAGACAGATTACTAACATTACATTGGCAAACTTACCATCCATCATGTTTTTTTTTTAAATCATCCTTGAAGATTGTCAATATTAAAATATATAGTAGCTCAATACAAAAAAATAGAAACTCAAATGGTTGTTGCTGAAGTATTATATTTGAACTGGTTTGAAGACAAAATACGTTTGAGTAGTAAAGAAATGTGTATTAATTCATTTCAAGATAAAAGTGTATTAGTGTAGACTTAAAAAAGTATGTACATTTTTCTTAGGAACAATATACAAATAAGCTAAATGCAAAAAAATAAATACAGTTGTCTTCCTTTAATCATTTTGCTATGTTTACTGAATTGAACATTCCACTCTCAGTCTGTGACTTCAAAACATTAAACAAGGAGTATTTTTCAATTCTGAATAAGATACATTTCAATGTAATAAGAACTGAACAACTCATGTGTTAATATACATAACTATACAAAAATTGAGGTTTGCAATTATTTACAATCAATAATAACTGTTACGGCCTAAAATGGAAATTCTTATTATGATAATTTTTGTGAACATATTTATGACGATGTTTATTTACATGATGAAATTGTTTATTGTACCTTGTACCATTATGATGTCGATTCCAGTTTTTCGTCCTCTGAATCTCCTGGAAAAATTAAAATATAAAAATTAGATTGCGAAACACAAATATCACTACAAAAGACATCTAAAATGATTGGAAGTAGAAATTAACATGAATAAATATGGACTAAACAAAAAAATATTAATTAACAGAATGGAGAATATAAAAATTGAAACTGTGGATGAATGTGAATTGCTGTAGCATTTGCATTAGTTTAATTTATATTTCTTTTCATTTTATTATTTTTACTTCATTTGTTCCTGTACAACTGCATTTGCATTAGTTTAATTTATATTTCTTTTCATTTTATTATTTTTACTTCATTTGTTCCTGTACACCCTTCCTGTTTAACCTAAATGACTCATTATGCACAAATAATAGTTAACTTGTGTCTAAGTTTTATTTTAGGTGTATTAATTAACACCAATTTATTCATACCACGATTTATCCATCACACATGTAAGTTATATCGACCCTATACATTCATTCTATTATTCAACAATTGAGCTCAAATATATTTCAATTTCTACAAAGTTCAATTCCAGAATAATGCACCTTTACATATCATAAATCAGCTGCATCAGTATTTTCACCAGTCAGCTGTTCTTTATCAAAATTATATTCTCAACTAAAAGATATTAATCAAACAGATTCTGTTTCAGAGGAATAATAACTTATACATTTTATGAAGAAAATGACCATATCCGACGTGCTATTTGGAAAATGATTACACCACTTTTCTAATGTGTAAGAATAATACAAGTCTTACTTGCCTGTATAATATTAAAATCAGGATTGGATTTGGTTGAGTAATTATTATGAGTTTTAACATGTTTCGTTCTGCCCTGATCCTCAGTGTCAGACAGTTCCGCTAATGATCGTTTTCTATCCTCTCTGCGTTCATCGGCAACTTCTCTGTCCAAATGTGCTCTTGTGCCATTCCATGTAGACACTGGAGCTGAATACCCACTGTGAGACATTTTAAATAGCTCCTTAACTGTTTTATCGCTCTGAGTTTTGTTTTTAGACCAACTTTTTCCTACTGAGGAAGGTTCATAGGACCTGTCAACTGTAGTAGTTACATTCCACACTCCATTCACTGTGTCTGATGTGATGTTTTGGTTCACTGTATTCACTAAAGGACTAGAATCTTCTGAATTGCTAGAATCATCAGCATCATAAGGAACTAATTTAGTAATAGACGTGGATTTTCCCAATTCTTCTTTAGAAGAATTTACTTTAGGAAAACTCACATTATTTTCGAAAGGGGGTGTAAATGGTATAACTCTATTTTCTGGCTTGACTGGGACCATCTGATCATCAGTTTCATTTGAGGGGAATGTGTTGCTTGTTTTTTCATTCTGACTAGTATTTTCTTCTAATCTGGTTTTGTCAGTTTCCTTTTTCTCATTGTCAGAATCGCCATCACTTGGAGATTTTCCAGATACAGAGGTGGCAATCTCACCATTTGTTCTGTTTTGTATATTTGGAGGTAGGTTAGGTCCATAAACACTACTACTCGTATAGCCTATTGCTCTGGGAGAAGTTTTAGCTTTGCTGCAGCTTTGTTCTGTCGAGGAAGGTGATTTTAATACCGGAGTTTTATGAAGAACAGAAGAATTTTTTTGGTAGAAAGGTGGTGATTCCAGTTCATACATTAAGATATATGCATTAGTTGTGAAAACCCCTTGATAAGAAATCGGGCGCACCTGGAAGTTAATAATTGCATTAAAAACTTTAACAATGTACTTCAATATTATAACTACAGATCAAGGAACAAGTATCAGTATTTCTCAGCAATAAATGATGTTTTCACAAATGAAAAAAAATTTCATAGAAGTTAATTGACATACATCCTTTCGAATACAAATATTCAACTTAATAATCCATGATACTAAACTTTAATAAAAAAATCTCTTCTAGAAAATTTTGAGATTTAGAAATTTTAATATCAGTTTGAATCATTATATATATATCTATATATATATATATATATATATATATATATATATAGATATATATATATATATATATATATATATAACTGAAAAATAAATAATAAGAAACAACTCGTCTAAAAACCACAAATTGAAAATAACTTTTATTCAACTAGTTTCGCCTTTTATAGCATTATCAAGACTGAATTCAGTCTTGATAATGCTGTAAAAGGCGAAACTAGTCGAATAAAAGTTATTTTCAATTTGTGGTTTCTGGACAAGTTGTTTCTTATTATTTATTCTTAATTTAAATATGAACTACCACAGAGTTGATTCATCATCCATCGAATTTATATATTACTATTTATTTGTAAAAATTAAACAGACAGAAAAATAAATAAATAAATATATATATATATATATATATATATATATATATATATATATATATATATATAAATATACACAAACCATACAATTTATATGAAGTAAATTCCATAGAGAAACACATGTTTCCTGTACATGAACAAAGCATAACTTAATAAAAAATAATAACTACCAACTAGAAACTCATTAAACTATAAATTCAATCTGTGAATCAGAAAAACCAACTCAGCAGTTCATATGATATGCACTAGATGCTCCTGGCACTAATAATTGTCGTTCACCTATTCACCCAATCTTTAAGCACTTTCCATGATTTAGATTTAGAGTTTTCAATGCATTAGGCAGTCTACTAAATGCACAAACAGCTATCACATAACTATTAGTTTTCTTCACTTTAGGCAATTGTTTACATCTATTTCTTGTCTTACTATGAGATATATACATACCTCTCAGCATGGGATTCATAAATAAACATTTGCTTCAAATTCAAAGGATAATAATTCATCCAAAAAGTATATTGTTTTATTAATAATTTTCAAAACCTTATTGTTCAATGCTTGCAATAAATTTAAGTTATTGTTATAGGCTTATTCACACGAAATATTCCCATAACCAAAAATAATATGAAAAACTGCATAGTATATCAATCTAAAAGTGTCAAATCTCATAATCTTTTCAAGTGTATCAAATATGGGAATTAATTTTTTTTGATAATATATTCCAAATGCTCATTCCACACCAAATTGCAATGAACTCTTCTTAGTTCAATTCCACTCATGTTCATTTTAATAACATGTGAAACACGATCACGATACTTGCTACATGCAATACACACTGTTTTTCTAATATAACTATTTAACGCTAAATATGCAACACTATCATGTTCATTCATTTTATCCTGTGTTCCAATCCAAAAATCCTCAGAGAAAATAACTGCAATATCATCAGTATATGATTAATTCCATTCTTTTGCATTCCATCGAGGTCATTAATATACAAAATAAAGAATAGTGCCCTATGATACACCCATTATAATTTTCTTATAATACATATATATATATATATATATATATATATATATATATATATATATATATATATATATATATATTTATAAATACATAAGTAGGAATTGGCTGTCTAAGTTATGACAATGAGATAGAATGTGTTTTTATATATACTTACTGCACTGTCATCAAATTGATAGAAATTTCCGGAAGGGGCCAGTCCCACAGCTGTATAATGACCACAGTTAACAGTGGGTCCCATATGAGTTACTAAAGACACAAGTTTGTATACCAAAGGAGTTGTAGGGCGACTTCTAGCAAACTTTGTTAGCTCCAATCTTTGACGAAAATTAATATGTTTTGTTATTTTTGTATTGCTTATTGAGAATCTCTTCAGCTGCACACACAAAACCATTGGAGCCCTTTCAATAGAAAACTGTTTTGTAGCAGAAACCTGAAATGAAAATTATGTTATTAATATGAGAATATGAACAATATCTGAAACACTGAATCTCAAGAGAAGAATATTCTACTACATACAGTAAAATGAAAAAAGTCATGTCTGCTTACTTTTTTACGGCAGGATTCACATTGATAAGATTCATCATCCAACTTTTCCCTAGAAAAATATCCATCAAGGGCTTCTTCTAAAGTTTGTGATTTTCTTATATCTAATAATAAGTCTTGAAAATGTTGAAATGTTGTGCTTATGTGGCCACATTCCAAACAATGTACCGATGACTTCAAATATCCCCCAAATATTTGATTTAAAGGAGTAGTTTCTTTTACTTTTGCATCTAGTTGATCATGATTTCTGAAACGACTCAAGTAAGCCTTCTCCATAGCTTCAACTAGATGTCTAAGAAATTCATGTGCATCTTCTTGCCTCCCTAGTATAAAATTCCGACAAATAAAACGTAATTTATTATAAATATAAAGTGGACGGATTGCATTCATATTTGCATTTTGTGATTCTACTAAGGTCTTTCTCATTGAACAGATGATGCAGAGTCCTCCTGGAAAAAGTATGTATTAGGCATTTATTATATTGATTGATTATCTGTATTACCTGATTCATAACAACCAGAGGAGTGTTCCTTATCTGACATGAGCCAGTTTACTAATGCAGGAACATGAAATAAAGCTTGTAGTGTAGAATTCAAATAACAAGTGTTGCCCATATTAATCAAACCACAGCCAGCCCTCCATTCTCCATACTTGCTCCATCCAAGTTGAACTGACTCAATAGGATATAATTCATATTTTGGTAGTTTTAAATTTTCTTCTGCACCAGTGTTAATGTCAAGCTTAATGCTGATGAGAAAACATAAATATTACACATAAATAAAGTTGAAATTGTAATTGTATAAATTACCTTGCTTTGACAGAATCAGTACTCTTCAAAACAATATATTTTGATTTCAAGGAATCCAATATAGAACTGTGATAAGTTCCAGCTGACTCGAATTCGATATTGGCTAATAGGGCTTTCTTAGTGGAACCTGCAATTTGGCTTTCTAAAACATTTTCCGAGTTATTTTTAGACAGCGAAGCTCGGAGAGCCCCATTAATGGGATCTAATGTTGATGCCGGCATCACTCCAGTATATATATTACACGTGCATACACTTAAACAGCGTTTCTGCGATCACCTATTGTATTGTTTATCCCTAGAGAAAGCTATACTTATCAACTAAAAATCATTTAATATTTCATGATGTTATCGAAGGTACACTGATTTCATAAGTTCTAGTTTTAAAAAGAACATAACATAGTTTCGTCACTTCACACCAACATTACTTAAAATTTAACACGAATTCACACTCCCAGCACGCTCTACGCGATGTCGATTATTGCCGATGCCGATATTGCAAGATACTGTTATTTGCGCAAGCGTACATATCGAATCAAATGACAACACCGCAAAAAACACGACCGGAGGTCAGAGAATAGAGCGAACATAGAACTTTCATTTTATCGAAAAACACTTGTTTTTAAGAGGTTCATACTAAATTTTATAACATTGTGATGCACGTTTCGCCTCTACCCTCTACTACGGATCCTTCGTAAACTAGACAACGTATTTTTAGTTCCGTATGCATAAATCCCACCTCACCTTCTTTCAACCATACATTATCCTCTCAAAGAACCTTAATGCACTTGTACAGACAAGTGTATTATCTCATCTGATCTATTTGTAGGAGTTTGAGTTCATCCCCTTATCTCAAGCAGATCGCCTCCGCCTCCCACACACACATACTTCAGGGAGGCATTAAACACGTGGTCTATCCAAGAATTTTTAATAAAATAAAATTTCTTGATATAAAAATATCTGTTGAAAAGAATGATTTAGTGCTAAACTTTTTTAATTCCTTTGTGGTTTTTGTAAAAGTAATATTTTCTCAATAAAAATATAAAATACAACATTGTGCATGAACGGACCTTCTGCAAATGGAATCGAAAAAATGTGGTAGGTGAACTGCATGTTGGATTCAGCAGTAAACAATACGTTATCTAAAAAATGAGCTGTTTGGGTAATCATTTGAAAACTCCATTGACAAAAGTGTAATCGATTTGGTAAAATGTCGCAGCAAAATTGCCTGGACTCGTTGAATATGATAACGATACAAATATTGATTCTTTTAAATTTTCCAAATTAGTTTAGTGCAAAAATTTAGTGTGTTGGTAATTTGCCTTGAATTTAATTCCGGACGATCTTCAATCATATTGAGAACCTCTTCTTCCAGCCACCGTTCTTGATGTTTTTATTACTAGTGGACCACCACATTCGGGTTTTGGTCTTTGAAAAATCCATCTTTCACAGAGAAGTTGGTAAAGACGTGCAAAAATTGTGTGATGGGTTAGTTATCCCGCGGTAAGGATACATCTCTGCATAGAGAAGTCTAGCTTCCAAAGAATTTCTGTTGGCCCGACGATACATAAAATGCATGTCGGTCATTTCAGCGTTAGTGTAATTATTCCTATTGAAGATTTAAAAGGCACAGTTGAACTTTCAACTAAGTACCACATAAAAATCAAACCGAATCAAAGTTGCATCTAACACATCAAAATCAAAACGACTTGACACCCATCTACTAGATTTTTTCGATTCCATTTGCAGAATTTTAAAACTAAAACTACTATTAAAAAAGTTTTTCATAATAAATATTATTACGGAAAGTAGCCAACTTACGTAGGCACACTGTATATATATATATATATATATATATATATATATATATATATAGATATATATATATATATATATATATGTGTGTGTGTGTGTGTGTGTGTGTATGGAATAATAAAGAAAATAGTGAGTGTCCAACAACCTATGTTGCTATGTTGGATGAATTCATCCTGTTTTGAATAATCACATCAGATAATTAGTAACTGATTTTCAAAAATATTGATGAAAAGCTAAAATACATCGACAAAATTTTTTACATCATATTTCAGTAGATATTAAAACATAATGATTTTTCAGATTAGATAATTTTACGAAAGATAGTAGTTAATCTAAAACCCTTGCAAAATGTAGCGGCACCCACAAGAATATAATTTTTCTTTCATCTAAGGTTGTACTTTTCTATTACTTTTCACATAAGGACAGCGTTGAGTCGAATTAATAGACGGAAATGTTGAAGATACAACCGATTACGAATTTTATGAAAATGTTTTAGATATAATTTTTTTAAATTTCAATATTTGTATATATTTTCTACAATCTTATACTAAATTTCGTATATTTTTTAAATAGTAGTCTGAATGTTTTCACATAATAAGCGATAGGTCCCCTATCGGTGTCGAATATTACTAGAGCATGGGCGATAGATTGCTCTGTTTACATGTATTTTATATGTGTTTACAAACGTTCAGAAGAGATGAATCACTATTGTTGTGTATCCTATTGTTCATCTTGGGCAAAAAAAACCCGAATATAGCTTACATACCTTTCCGAAAGCTGGACAATTCAAAGTTGCATTCAAAACAAAGTTGGGAAACAAGGAAATGATGGACAGAAGAAAGGTGTGGATTCATAACTTGAAGATTGAAAAAAATGCCTGAACATAAGAGAGTTGTTCTTTACAGTTTACTGATAATAATTATTTTCCCTGCAGTAAGTTTGTGGATTTTTCCATATAGAATATTAGGTATACCGAATATTATACCAAGTAATGATGTGCAATTTACAGCTAACCGAAAACGTAGAGTTTTTGAAGTCCAATGCTACGAAAAATGTTCCACTTTTATCGGAATCTGAACCATCATCCAGAGATTCTAGATAATTGTATTTTCTTTCATGTAACAACCAGAGATACTATTAAAATAATGATAACAAATGATGTTTATTTGCACAACCAAAATATGAGTTTATCATAACATCAAGAATATGAAGAAATAAATCTTGACTCTATAGCTAGGTAAAAACTAAAATATTCAATTATATAATCAGGAAAACAGAGATTCTATCAAAAAATCAAGACTCTCAGAACTCCATCGAACTTTTAGGAGAGCTGTTATACATCAGGAAAATTCAAAAAATATAATAACTCATTACGTTCAAACCATTCAAGCAGAGTATTCATATTAATTCTTCTTTAATTTCATGTTGTTTCTTTCAGTTTTGCTGGTAAGTACTTAGTTTTGTCCATTATACTCAAAAATTCTTCAGTTCGTAATGAAAGTATACATGTCAGAAATGTTTTCTTGAAACTTTTGAAAGTTTTTTATTTTTTAAATAAATAGGTGTTCTATCATACAGCCTTTTCATGAGGTATACATAGTTCCTTCAACCAATTAATTTATTCGTCCTCTACTTTATTTTATTACTGATTTTCATGTTCAATGCTAAAAATTCAGTGTAAATTTCAACTTGATGTAGGTAGGTTATCTACTGTTGAACAGAGATAATATTGTCCTCAATCGAAACACAATGAACCACTAGAAAATACGAAGTCCAAAAAAACACAAATTACGAAGCTAAACGTTCGAAAACTCAAAATGAAATGAGCGTAAATACCGTTACCAATCAATGTAAACAAACAGCTAATGGCCCATGCTCTAGTACCCATATTAGCCATTCCGGCGCTATGATCTTAATTTCGGACGCCAATATTCATATTGTTACGAATTCGGGTTCGCTAGGATGATTTCCAATAACTAACTAAATTTAATCAATAAACACAACAAATCAGTATTTATTTACACAACAGTAATTTTAAAATAACCACACTTTTCAATAACTGTCACTACTTCAAAACACAAGCTTCGTTCTTCTTTAATAACACGGTAGTTCACTGTAAACTAACTGTAGACTCTCGTCTCTTCTATGGTCGCTTATATATGTCTTGTCATTCCTTCGAGAAGCTTCCAGAATGTTCCAGTCTTCGAATTAAGAGGGCGGTTACTTCAACGTTCATCGAATATTCCAGAGAACACAGAGTCGGCTTTAGACATTTTCGTAACACTGCCCCCCTCTTAAGTTTGATCGTCCCGATCAAAATCTTCTGATACACTTCCACCGTGATACTTTGCTAGCCTATCTAAATGTACAACTTTAGGCTTCGTCCTAGGAGTGCGTTGGATTCGGTAGACAACATCATTTATCCTCTTTGTGACTTTATAGGCTCCTTCCCAATTCTGGCTCAATTTAGGTGATAACCCTTTCTTTCGCTGGGATTGTACAACCCATACTAAATCTTTTTCTTCTTAAATCCGGCTGAGTTCGCCCTCAAATCGTATCTGGTCTTCATTCTGTCAGTACTAGCATCTATCTTATCCCGGACGTGCTCATGGATCTTGCTTAGGTGCAGTCTCAATTCATCTGCATAAGTCTTTACTTCCAATGGTGTATCTTCGGGAGTACCGAACAGCAAATCACATGGTAAACGTAATTCTCTACCAAAGAGTATCTTTGCTGGAGTATGACCTGTGGAATCATGAACCGATCCTCGATAAGCCATCAGCAGTACTGGCAAATATCTGTCCCAATCCTTTTGGTGATCAGCCATCAGGTGAGGGTTTTGATTTCTTTACCATCCGGACTTTCCCATTTCCTCTTGAGTAACCCATTTTCAAGAATTAAGGAATCCCATTGCGCCCACAGTGCCTTCGTTTTAGCGCTCATTGTTGAAATATCTTTCCAGGTGGGTCTACGGTCGAGTCTTTTCCATTCTCTGAGATGCTTTATTTCAGGATCTTGTTCCTGTGCCTTAATTAATTCTTCTGTCGTCCATCCCTGTTTCAAATCGATGGTAGTTCTCCTTAAATCGATTATTCCTCTGTTTCTGTTATTATCTCTACCTCTGTTTATTCTGGAACTACATTCTCTACTAGTGTGTCCATATTTTCCACATGAGTAACATTCACCCTTAAAGGTTACTCGGTTCTTTTCAAAGGAAGAAATAAGTTTGTCTATATCTACTCCAGGTGTTTTGTTTCCCTCTATTTCCACTTTTCGAGCTATGTGTGTTGCTCGGTTATTCAAATCGATGGAAGTTCTCCTTAAATCGATTATTCCTCTGTTTCGGTTATTATCTCTGCCTCTGTTCATTCTGGAACGACATTCTTTACTAAAGTGTCCATATTTTCCACATGAGTAACATTCACCCTTAAAAGATACTAGGTTCTTTTCAAAGGAAGAAATAAGTTTGTCTAACCGTTCCAATATATCTACTCCAAGTGTCTTGTTTTCCTCGATTTCCACTTTTCGAGCTCTGTATGTTGTTCGGTTATTACAAGATGTTAGTTTTGCTGTTTCAAATTCCAGAGCCCTCACTAAAGCATCATTTCCTGTTCTTGGTCTCAAAATTTTCAAATGTTGAATCAGGTCAGTGTCTTTTAACCCATTAACAAAAGATTTGACACTCAATTGCTCAAGGATATCATCTGGAGCCATTGGGTAGGCTAACCGAGTCAACTTTTCTACTTCGGCCTGAAATTCTTGCAGTGATTCATTTGCCTACCTTCTAATTGAGCCTGATACAACATTTCTTTATGATCATCACCATATCTCAACTCTAGGGATTTTATTAGAGTTATGTAATCTTCCTGCTCTTTTACTGACAATTTTTGTAACAGTTCTGCAGCTTTTACCTCTGAGGGACAAAACCAGTTCTACTGCTTTCATTTCATCTGTCCAACCATTAGCTTTGGGCTGCTGCTTCAAACTGTCGTTGTTGAATATTGGCCAGAAGAATCTCCATTCAAAAAGTAGGTGGCTTCGAAACTTTCTGTCTGGGGACTGGATTTGACATTAACTTTTGATTCATTTCTTTCCACTGTAGATATTCGCTTTTTCTAAATTTTCTAAATCTTTTCAATACCTGTTGATTCACGTTCTTCTAAATTATGCAATTGCTCCTCCAGGTCTTCCTTCACATGTACTATTTCTTCAGTTAATTTCACCTCTCAATTTCTCATTATCCTCCTTCCTACGTTTGTCCAGATCTTCCAGAATTTTCTGTAATCCTTGTAATTCTTGCTCCCGACGTTTTCTGCTCAGCTAGTTTTTCTTGTTCTCGACGTTTATTTTTTTCTAATTTCTCCCGTTCTCGACATTCTCTGCTCTTCCAATTTCTCCTGTCTCACGTTTCTGCTCTTCCAATTTCTCCTGTTCTCGACGTTTCTGCTCTTCCAATTTCTCCTGTTCTCGACGTTTCTGCTCTTCCAATTTCTCCGTTGACGTTGTTCCTCTTGTTCGGCGAATTTTTTGCATTAGTTTTTCAATCATCGATTCCATTTTTTTCTGGTTATTGCGGCATTCCCAAACTTCTGACACCAGTTGTTACGAATTCGGGTTCGCTAGGATGATTTCCAATAACTAACTAAATTTAATCAATAAACACAACAAATCAGTATTTATTTACACAACAGTAATTTTAAAATAACCACACTTTTCAATAACTGTCACTACTTCAAAACACAAGCTTCGTTCTTCTTTAATAACACGGTAGTTCACTGTAAACTAACTGTAGACTAACTGTAGACTCTCGTCTCTTCTATGGTCGCTTATATATGTCTTGTCATTCCTTCGAGAAGCTTCCAGAATGTTCCAGTCTTCGAATTAAGAGGGCGGTTACTTCAACGTTCATCGAATATTCCAGAGAACACAGAGTCGGCTTTAGACATTTTCGTAACAATATTTTGTACTAGATTCAGTACTGATTGAGAAGTTTCATAGAACAATAAGAAATGTTCTGTGACATAACCTAGAAGTGTTTGGTATAACCAAACAAAAAGGCTGAACTGTAGAGTGAAGTGAACATTTATAATTCTTTGAATCTATATTTCTATACTATGAAACTTTTAACACACAACATGCTTACTAGCAAATGTTTAAAAAATGTCAACGTCGGTTATCCTCTCACTATAAAGGTCAGTTAATTACAAGTTTATTATGGTAAATCCTTTTCTGGAAATTTCATATTTAGTGAAGTTTTTATATTTTCAGTAATCCTTATACCTCATATATCCTCAGGCTATGCAATAGTTTATGCACTGAAGGAAAATAATATCTTCACAAGCTAATATTTATGTAACTGAAATTATGGTTTGAATATTTAGATTTTATTTTTTCTGTTTAATGACAAGTCAACAATCTGTTAAGATACTTGGTTTTTGTAGAAGTTATTTCGAATCACCACAAATAAATAAGTTTCGAATTAATATATACAATGCTTGATACAATGTGAAACCAAATTTTAAGAATCTACACTTAAAAGGTAAAGCTATAGAATGTAACTAATCGTAAATCTCATTGAAAAATTTAGAATTAAGCACAGGAATAAGTGGGAATGTATAGAAGAGCAGATATGAATGTAATAAAAATGTAAATCAAAATATTTTATAGTACCGAAATTTTGAGAAGAACCTTTCGATGGTTTTATACCCTTGACTTATTTCATATCAAACTCAATTAACAACCATTTTCTACCTTGAACTAAAGTCAATTACGAATTTCACATAAACTTCTTCATAATTCTAATATAAATCAACGATTAACATATCTGTGCAATGAATTAGATTATTATGAGAAACACAAAAGACGAAAATTTCATATTCAAAATGCAACACAAAGAGAAAATATTCAAACAGTCATTGTGTTGCTTAAACTATTTGCTTCAGGAAATAAATCCCAATATCAATCTTTTATTGAACTGTGAATTTTTGTTTTTGATAATAGTATCTCATTATAGGTAGAAGAGGTGACCACTTCAGTTGTTGATTTCAATCCAGAATTCATTGCAAGAATCATTCCAAAACTTGAATGGAACGCTTTGAAGCAAGCAGCTGATATTGTAGGAGAAGAGGGTTATCTTCCAAAAGACCTCATTGAGAACTTTGAAAGTGACGAAGATTTCCTGAAGAAAGTTCACCATGTTCTATTAGAAATTGAAATTGTTGATGGTAGTTTAGTATGTCCTGAAACAGGAAGATCCTTTCCTATTAATAATGGAATACCTAATATGCTTTTAAATGAAGATGAAGTTTAGGAATATACATACAATCGAATGATGATTGTAACATATATATATATAACTTTCTATTCTGAAATATCGACTTGTACAAAATAATCTGAACAAAACATAATAATATTTTGTTGGAATTAAATGAATATTAAATTAATATAATACTTTTTGAATTGTTTCCAATATTAAAACTGAGATGAATCAAGACTTTAGTATAGTTTCTTCATTTTGTTATTTTTGAATAACTTATTAATATTTTAATAAATAGATGGAATATGATAATATTAGCTAATGAGTTTTTGTTGACAACCTAGTTGGATGGATTGATATTTGCCAAGGCTGTCTTATGGTATCCCAAGGCTCTTGGAGACAATAATTTGGTGCTCAGTTGAAAAGTAAGAATATTTTTATATTTTAAGATTGTAGTTCATAAATGAATCAGTGGCATCAAGATAACTGTTATTTGGAACCACCACAAATTGGATGGGACATTGTCCTCGGCTGAAATGCTGTCAGGTTGTTACAAGTTTGAATCCTGTTTGGAGTTGAATTCTGTATCTGTATAAAATGGGTCTGAGAAATCAGCAGGACTACCGCGCGGTAGTATTAAAACAAGGTAGTATGTATAAAAGCAGGACTTTCTGGCTTGTAGGCGATCTCTATAAAAGTCCTGGGTTATTTTGACGCGGATGGGCTTGTAGTGTGGTTATAGTCTCCTTGTGAATATTTACCGAACGAGTACCTGGAATACACAATATGAGAAGCAGGTTCCGGTTTAATCAAATTAAAAAAATATTTCATTTTATTTTTTAACAAACAAAAATATTGAGATTTCGTAGTTGTTTTAACATAGATTTCAAAAATTAATTAAATTTTCAAAAACAACGGATTTCTATCAAAGCATAGATATAACAAAATAAATACACTTTTTTAATAACAAAGAATAAAAAAAATGTTAATAAATATTTATATGCTTTTCCTAGATCAGGGTACCCTTCGGTTCTAGCACCGTATATTATTAAACTAAGTTTAATGATAAACTGAGTTTAATTTGACATTTTCGCTTGCACCAAAATATAAACGGCGTTGAAGCTGTCTTAAACCGCGCATAAACATAAGTTTAGTTAAACTAAAAGGTTGAGCCACATATATCCGCACCGAGACACAGCCGTGTGTCGGCCAATAAGTTCAAAGCCACACATTTCCGACACACAACCGCATGACGGCCGTACTACGAGCGCGATCGGTAGTTTATCACTTGGTTTCACGAAGTCGTGAGTCTCAAAAAACTGAAATGTTCGCCAGCTTCAGCAACAGCGAATTAGCAAGAGAAGCTATTGCATTGGACGATGAAGAAAATGAGAAAAATAGACCAAAACCATGAAAAATTTGGGTACACAACGCTTGGAAAGCAAGATATGTTGAAGGCGAATTCTGCACGTTGCTTCCTCATTTAATGGACGATGAGACCAAATTTTACGAATACTTTAGAATTTTGAGATTGAACAGTAAAAAATTATCAATACTATCGATTTTTCCAGGGTAAGCAGAAAAATTTGCCCTCCACTAGTCTCCATTTCTACTATATGCCGAGAATCCATCGGACAACGCACCGTGCCCGTCAAAAATTAAAACATGAACTATCTCACACGGTGCAGAGATGTGAAGACAGACACATAAGAAACATCACCGATACACGCAAGGTCCGTGGATACACGGCCGTGTATCGGTGCGGATATGTGTGGCACAACCTTAATAGACACAGACGACATGAAAATACACGACCGCATTTTTTAAGCATGCGCATAAGCCACAATATTATGCGCCATTTAAAAAATTTAAATTAAGGCGCGAAAGTTCGTGAGTTAAAATAGCGTAGGAATGCAAACCATGCCGAAGATTTTCTCAATTATTATTTAACATCAATATGATATACAGATAACAATTCTAGGAGGAAACTCTTAATGCAATTAAAATTTGATTAACCAAAATATTTTGGAGTTACAAGACAAAGGACCAATGATTATTTTTTGAAATTATTCAAGAGCACCTGAGCAGGTGTATCGAACTGAGACCATTGCCCGAGCTAGGATTCATGTCGAGAGGGCAATAAGAAGAATGAAGAAGTCCAAATTTTAGATTTTATCAGAGAAGTTGAGGAATCATATATTTGAACTGAACTTGTCTAGTTTTGTTAAGAAAAATTTTGTGACAATTTTAGAATTTCATTGAAAATTTATTCATTTAGTTGTTAACCGTTTTGTTTATTTTCATACTCGTAATCTGTAAGATTTAAAATCAATACATAAAATTACAAAATTATTGCTACTGAATATCCTCTTCAATTCACCCTATTAAGAAAGTGTAGCTTTCTTTTAAATATTTTATGTAACTGTGTGCCTATATGTTTTCACAGAGTAGACATAACAATATGTATAAAGTATCTTTTATTCCAGGTAGTGTACCTACTTATATTTAAACATCTCTACCCAAAATTTAAAAAAAAATAGTAAATTCTAGTCTACTTTAGTATGTTAAAATATTTATTTCAATTATAATGTCTGAACAGGAGTACATACTGAAACGGTGTTCTATAAGTAAAAATAGGTTTAAAGAAACAGGTTCAAAGCAAATAGATAATTTTAAAATGTTTTACTTGTTAATGAAACAATAACATATAGGTAGAAGGTAGATCAAAACTGATGGTAACATAACTAATACGAGTGAAAAAAATGGTTGACAATAACAAGTAATATATATATAACAGAATTTATAAGTAATAAATGGAATAAAATTGGTTAAATAAAAACTTGGAATGACTAAAATATTTGCTTCCCAATCTCTGGCCTTTAAGATTTCCACAATTTAATTCCACACTCGTTAGGGGTCCAGGCTACCAGATAACATTTTTCCCTCTTTGTTATGTGTAGCTGTCCCTATATTTGATTCCAGTATTTGTGATTTTTATTAACCTTATTTTTTTAAATATTGAGTAGCTTCAACTGAAGGTATTAAATTTAGCACTACAGCTTCAGGCTCTTTTTGAAGGAGCCAAGTGAATCCAACCAGGATTAAATTGAAATTTTTTGGAAGGCTCTGAATTTCTGTGGAATTTGCAGGTCTTGCAGTGGCTGTGGGTTCAGGATTTTACAAAGGAAACATTTGTATTAAACTTCTTGTTTCTTCATTCCCCCTTTAGCTTATTGCGGAGCATTCCATGAACAAGCCTTCTCTGTTACACTAATATTGTGGAGTGCATGAATACATACTGCAGCCATGTGGTGACTTGTCCTCTTGGCAATCCCATTATCTGGATCAATGAACAACTGTAAGAAAAAGTATATTGTATATTATACAAGTAAATACTACAATAGTTTATTAAATGCAATTAATGAATTAAATCAATAGCATAGGTAAAAATAAAAATCATATATGTTCGAATTTTACACGTTATTATGAATAAGCTATTGAGCATATAAAAATAACTATTAACACAGAAAAAATCCCATTGTCCTCAAAAAAATCTTGCATCTTGAAATTTATAATCTTAAAATATTCGTTAAATAACATCTACCGGTTATATTTAACTCTAGGTACCTTGCTCTAGTATTTATACATAAGATACTTACTGGTATTCTCTTTAGAAACATATTTTATATTAAATATTCACAAAAATTAATTCACTTATACAGAAATCAAGCACAACAAAAGTTTGTTTGGATAATGCATCGGACATAACCCTATAAATTTGACAGCAACTTGCTGTCAAAATGTAGAGAAATTCCAGTAATTGCACTGCCGCATGCTTAAAAAATGCGGTCGTGTATTTTCATAGGTTTGTTCCAACCTTGAATCACAAACAGATTTCCAACAGTTTACAAATCGTTCTCAAAGCGCATGTCTGTAAAATATTGGTTTCCTGATCTATGGTTGGAACGCCTGATAATTTACTAGAAGTAGTGAGTCAGGCCTCAGGGAAGAGCTTCTCATTAAAAACAAAAAATCCTACCACAAACAGAAATGTTACAATAGAGCAAACACGAAGAGATAGAAAAGAATGCAATAGAGATAGAATAGTACTTGAAAAAGAGAAGTTGGAGGTGCATAACCAAAAACTTATCTTAATGAAGGAAAGAAATGAACTTCTGAGAGAAAGAAATGATCTTTTAAAAATATAGAACCTGTTCTACTTGTTCGAAAAACTTTATGCAACGTTTTACTAAGCAAATTTCAGATTTTTTTTCTTACATTCATGCTTCAATTTTTTTTTACTTCAATTTTAGGATTCTTTTTTTTATTAATGCATTAGTGCAATTAATATCTTAGTGCAACGTGGAAAGTAAATGTAGTACATACAATAAAATGTAAGTTTGTTGTTCATGAAATATATGCCATTTTTTAGTTTTACCGAACAAGAATACATATCGTAAATATGCAGAGAGTATAATGCGAGTTTTTATGTGACAATAGGTTAGGTGAATAAAAATAAGCAAAAGAATCTTAAAGAAATTGTCACCATCTGAAAAATAATAGCTCTACACATGCGCCAGATGAACGGTCAGAAGATAATTCGCAAACCGTTCTGATAGTTTTCAAACAGTTTGCAACCTTGGATGGAACGCAAAACTGACCGTTTCCTAATCGTTTATGATTCTGGTTGGAACGCATTTAAGTTACTGCGCAGAATCCTGACTGTAAGAAACTGTTTCTGTTGCCGGTTGGAACGAACCTCATGTCGTCTAATAGACACAGTCACTAACAGTGTTGCCAACTCGGTGTATTTTTCACCAAAACTGGCGGATTTCAGTGTGCCAAATAGAATTTTAAGAAGAGTTTGAGGAGTGTCTCAAAGCTGGTGTATTTCTGATTTTATTTGGAGAATATCTAGTGAAATTGAAAACGCTGCTGGCGCTTGCAGCGGCAGGAGGTGGCGTCACGCCAACTACTATTGTAGTTGGTGCTTTTGCTTGCTGCGACCGTTGGAACGTTGGAAGTTGTATTGTTTAAGTATCAACAGACAACACCGCGCGCCAATTCCAGCATTTCCAACAGTGCCAACATCCGAGCTTCAACTTCCCTTGAACATAACACATAACCCAACTTTTATCTGTTTTCTAGTTCTAACAGTTTATCTATTACTTAAAAAATATTATTATTAAGAAGTTGTATGAATGTATTTTATTTTTGTTCTCAGAATAAGACATTTTCTTTATAGTTTCCTTGTAAACAATTGTTTTTTTTTAATAAATATTTTTAATATTCTCTTTTGTGTCAAAATTCTATAGTACTTGTTTATTCAATACAAACTTTGTTCCAATAGAAATAGGGCAAGTGCATATAACCGATTTTTTGCAATAATGAGCAGCCCTGGGGTAAAACAAGGTATTTTATTTTTGCAGTTTTACACCCTTCCCCTTAATTCTAACACTTAGTGTTTAAAACCCGCTTAATTCTGTGAAAAATACAATAATAATCGAATTTTAAATATAACCTCTCTTTCCAACTAAGCCCTATGGAATTACGACATGTGTCCGTGACCTTATGTTCATCAGATCCATTTTTAATGATGTATTTTGAATCTCAAATTTGGTGAAATCTGGTGAATTTTGAGGTTACGATTTGAGAATTCTGAAATTTTATAGTTGGCAACACTGGTCACTAAGTCACTAGTCAGTAGTCAGTAGTAGCACCATAGAAATCTTAACATATATATCTTATCTACTGTCAGTATTCGTCGTTAGAACGTAAATACTAGGCCTGTAAAAGTAACGAAAAGTTTGTTACCCGTATGTATTCGTTACTTTATGATGGAGTATTCGTTACTAAGTATTCGTTACTTCCGTATAAGGAAAGATTTGAACGCTTTAGTGTTAGATTTCGTTATCGTTACTTTCGTATGTTTCGTTACATTCGTTATCGTTACTTTCGTATAAGATTCGTTAGTAGTTTACTTTACAGATATGCCGTATATACGTTAGTTTCGTATGTTTCGTTACATTCGTTATCGTTACTTTCGTATAAAATTCGTTAGTTCCGTATAATATAACGATATTTTGAAAGATTCAAGCTCATATTCCGTATTGCATTAATATTTATGTGTCGTTATTTATACTTAGTATGATTTATTGGATTATAGGACACTTTCCTGTAGGCTAGGGTTATAGATAGCTGATTGCATTTTATTAATTACAATAAATTCTTGTGCATATTTGTAGGAAACACCATTGATACATATTATTACTGAAATAACGGCTTTTGAATTTTTTAGGTTTTTTTTCAAATTATTCAACAGAGTGATCAAAAAAGGATATTATTTTGTAATAATTTCAAGACTCAAAACTCATTATTTTCAAATTGTTCATCTCCCCTTTATATTAACTCTTCGTTCAATTGCTTCTAAGATTTAAGGCTTATTTTATATAACATTTTGAAATAAAATAATTTCACATAAATTGGTTTCTGCAGATTACTTTTATTAGTACTGGCAAATTGGTATTTTTTTAAGGTATGTGAATATAATAATTTTTTTGTGATTTGAATTTTGAAATTTTTTTAGAGGTATGTCTTGTTTTTTTCATGTTTTTCTTTATACTTATTGAAAAAAATTTATTATCAAATATGTGAGTGTTTAACTGATGTAATATGTAGGTAAAAAAGTGAAGTAAAGTTCGTGTGACTTGTGGTGGTCATCTTTTCACTCGTACATCTAATAAAAATTAAACATCTGACGTCACGGTTATCTACCTTAATAATTATTACCCAAAGATAAATTTTAATTTTTTTATATGATAAATTCGATGGACGATGAATCAACTCTGTGGTAGTTCATATTTATATTAAAAATTAAATAATAAGAAAACAACCTGTCTAAAAACCACAAAATGAAAATAACTTTTTATTCGACTAGTTTCGCCTGTTACAGCATTATCAAGACTGAATACATGTATTGCTGATAATGCTGTAACAGGCGAAACTAGTCGAATAAAAAGTTATTTTCATTTTGTGGTTTTTAGACACGTTGTTTTCTTATTATTTAATTTTTAATATTTTTATATGATATTCATAAACAGAACAGTAGTACAAATACATGCTCAAAGTCATGCGCAAAGGAAAAATGCGAAAGTAACGAGTAACGATGCTAGTTCGAAAGTAACGAATCGTTACTTCGAGTCTAATGAAGTATTCGTTACTTAGTAACGAATACATACGGTTTGCCACAGCTCTAGTAAATACCTTTTAATTTTCAATATCAAACTATGGAGGGTAGATATCAAACGAACAAAAAACTTTGAAGTATAGGATATTTGGTGAATCCGTGAGTCGTCTGTAAGAAATAAGCACTATTGATTTCTTGGGAATATTGTTTTTATAACATGGATGAATTAAAATATTCCCAGAATTCGTATTACCCATATTCCGAAAATTTTATATTGAATCAGCCAAATTCTACAGGCCCAAGATATTTTTTTCCTTGCCAAACTTTGAGCAGTGAATCATATTTACCTGGAATGAATAACTACCTAACTAGACAAAGCAGAAAAGAAGATAATAGAAGTTCAAATTCAAATGAATATGTATATTGGGATGATAAGTCATTGAGACAAAGCAATTTACCTATGTCAAAATTTGGGGGAAATAATACTGCTTCAAAGGAAGCATTCCTTTTTCAATCTACAGACGCTGGAGAGAAATGTACACATTATCAGAATACAAAAATTTACAATCATAGTCTGCCCAATTCAAATATGAATTTTGATTATACACAGTGTGTGGAAAACAAGAAAACTTCAGTCTTTGATGAAACAATGATCAATCAATATAATAATATGCATAAAGATAGGTCTCAAACACATAAAAAATGTATGTTGGAAAGTAGTTATTGTCTCAACAGTAGTAGTAGCTTAGGTAATGAAACTACCACTGTTAAAGAGTCAAGGGAAGCTAAATGTGAACTACCAAATTCTAACTATTATGAATATTGTGATGACTATGCTGGACTATCAAATTATTTTGGAGTGACAAGTACACCAAATATTTCAGAATTTGATTTAACTGACCAACAAAGTGAGTATTCTAATGAGGAAAGTGATATAATTGTCGAAGAATCAGAAGAGGAAAATTATAGTGGGGTTCCAGAGAATCCAAATCGTGTCTGTAGTAGATGTGTAGTCTGTAACTTGATATTTGTACCTCAAGGTGTTCAGTTTTATTGTTTAACTTTGAATAGTCCAGTAACTATGACATCCCAACAGCCTGTTTTTATTTTATTGAAGAGTTTAGTTAGAAATATTAGAATGAAAAATAATTATATATGTTGTGAATGTTTAGGATTACTGAATACAATAGATCATTTCCAGACACAATTAGATAATTTTAAAAAGGAATTCAGGTGTAAATTAAAAAAAACAGATAATTTTGGAATTATAGGGAATGAAAATACAAAAATTAAACAACCTAGGAAAGTGAAACATAAAAAATCTTTGTTGTCATATTATCGATGCAAATATTGTAAAAAGACTTTATATTTCAAAAACTATTGTCATTATCACATAATGAAACATAAAAGTACAAATATACTTTGTGAAAAATGTGGTATTTTATGTAAAAATAGGAAGATGTTTTATAAGCATATTTGTATTTATTCTAAAATATCTAAACCACCAGTTCTGCAACCATTAATTTGTTCTAATTGTAATAAGTTTTTCAGAACAAAAGTTCATTTGAAGGAGCATCAAAATTCATGCCTGGGCATTTTACCTTACATCTGTAAAATCTCAGATTGTAATAAAAAGTTTGCTACATCAACGAGATTGAAAAATCATGTTAAACTTAAACATGATAAAAAATTTATTGCTATATGTTCCATATGCAATATTGGTTTTATCAAAGTATCAGATTATAAGTCGCATAAGGTTATACATAGTAATGATAAAAAATTTCAATGTCAGAAATGTGGGAAAAGCTATAAAACTATCAGTAATCTAAATTTTCATCTCAAAAGCCATAAACAGTCATTACCTTTCTTGTGTAACATTTGTGAAAAAGGTTTCATGCGAAAAGAATATCTAGAAACTCATATCAACAACCATAAAGGTATCAAGAACTTTACATGTACTATATGTTCTAAGAAATTCGCATCTCAAAAAAATCTTGATTCACACTTTAAATATCACGATGGCAGTATTCAGAAAAAAATTTGTAATATTTGTGGTAAGTGCCTAACAACAAGTATGAACGAACATTTAAGGATACACACTAATTTACGAGATTATGAATGTAATCAATGTGCCTTAAAGTTCAATACCAAAGGAACTCTGTTGAAACATCAAAAATCTAAACATAAAGCATCCAATGTTGGGAATTTCAATCCATAAAATAAATATGATGCGACACTGATACTTCACATTTTTGTTTACTATTTATGATAAATTTGAAATATACTGAAATGTAACAATCTTCGATCTATGTTTTGCTTTATTAGCCTATTATACAAAAAAAAAACTCAGTTTAATAGTTAATTGGTGCCACAATTGAATTCAGGCATGGGAATCAATGTTATGGATTATTTGTCTATTTGAGTAATACAAAATATTCAACTGGCCAAGATATTTTGCTTCTATTCACATGATGCAAGAATTTGGTATCATCAAAGTTTACAAAACCTTGAAATAGTAGGTTTACTTTATGTAAATCAGTTTTTTCTAATTTTCATTCTACATAATGTGGTTTTAGGTTTTTACATGCTTACACATTGTTTTAAATAATTTTAATCATTATTTTTATCTGAAGAAAATTCATATAGATTATGTAATAATTTGGGAATAACTTAATTTCTTGAATGAATAAGTGAAATTGCCAATTTTATTTTGAATCTTTGGCGCAGTTGTAATATAATTAGGCAATAAATTTCATTTTCAATAAAAAATGCTTGCAATTCAAAGGCATGTCAATCATCCTTACTCATTTTCCATCAGTTATATTGTTTTCTAAAAATAATTCAACCACATTTGAGTTCAATTTCCAGATGGATGTATAATGTATATATATATATATATATATATATATATATATATATATATATATATTTGACAAGGGCGAAACTTATTGTAAATTAATAAACATTACAACAATGGTTAATAACAATTTTATATATTTATTAGACATTTTGTCTAATAAATTGTAGTTATTAACCATTCTTTTAATATATATATATATATATATATATATATATATATATATATATATATATATAATATTAATATTATATATTAACTAGTCTACCAAAGGTAATCAAACATATAAGCTTAGATGTTTTGAAAAATTTTATTAGAAGTATTAAAATGCACTATTTTGTCTTTTGCTTCTTCAATGTCCTCTCTTTAGCCTCTTCATATAAAGGGAGTAATTTACCTTCCTTTGCCAAAATTTTGAGCAACTCAATAATCAGTGGAATATAGTTGTGCTTTCTTCTTATGTTTTCAATTTTATAGGACTTTTTTTTGTTTTCTTCCTCCTCTATTAATAAACGTAGGCGCGTAATCTCATTCTTAACATTTTCTACATCTGTACCATCTTCAACTTGTCTTTGAAGAGCTTCTATTTGCCGTTTGTATAACATTTTTCTATCACTCACTATTGCCATTAAGTTGAAATGTATCTCTCCTTCACTGTATCTAAAATATGACAAGAATGAATTTACTCTCAGAACTGAATATTATAATCAAAAGGAGAGTATATAATTGCAGATGTCAAATCCGATAGATCAGGATAGCTGTAGATGTAAGTATATATCGTCGTTGCCGCGGTGAAACCTCCTATGTGATAAAAAATCGAAAACGTGATTTTGATATCATTGAAAACAAGATTTTACCACCTATGTGCTAGTAGAAAGCATTCATGTGTTAAAAGAACGTAACACGGTTTAAATTGATCAAAAAGAATCTTTCTATGTGTAAGAGTTATCCTCACCGCTAAAAGTACGATACAAATCACCTATGTGACAATTCCAAGGCTCAGACGTTACATAGGTGGTTTCACAGTAGTTTATCTCTGTGGTTGAAGTTTTGTTTTTTCTGGGAAAAAGGTACTATTAAATTATTTACAAATCAGTTTTTTGCTTCTCCTGTCGTCATGTTCTTGTCACTTAGGAGGTTTCACCGCGGCAACAACGATATATGATTAAGATCTATAACGTTTGCCAATTGGAAGGTTTCAATTTCTAAGTGAATCAGCCAAGTTTCCACAGATGATACTTACTCTGTTTTTTTTGCTTTGAGTTGTCCATCTCCATTGAAATTTTTAGTAACAGGCAAAAGATTTATTTCTGAGGAGAAACTAGGCTGTTTCCCTTAAAAATTCAAACATGTACACACATATTTATATATATATATATATATATATATATATATATATACTTCCATATATATTTCCTAAATCAATAGTAATTATCAGTTACAAGCTACATATTTACTTACTTTTGAATCCTTTTTTCTATAATAGGTCTCACTACATCTGTCCATTCAGAATCTGCAGGAACAGTCCCTAAATCAATTGGTCCCGATTTCAACCCATCTAATTCATACAATCTGCCATCTATTGGTACATAACCCACAAAGTGAAATGCATCTTCATTTTTATTACTCATGGTGGGATCAAATTCAAACAATTGCTGCCTCGCAAAAGAATTATGTACAGAACGAATAACAGGCGAATTACTTATAGTTAAGCCTTTCATATTAGCATCAAATCCTTGACAAAAATCTTTAAGTTCTGTAAGAGTATGGCCTAATTTTAAATCAGGGTGTCGACAATTCAGTAAAACACTTAAAATTGCTTGTGTAGCACAAGCATTCTCAATAACTTGTTTAGCAAAAAATATTTTATCCAGTCGATTATCTTGTACTATAGATCCCGTAGGATTATCATCTTTTGTCCATTTAAAAAGAAATATCAATCCATGAATAGGTCTACAAGAACCATAACAATTTTATAAGATCTATACATAAAAAAATGGAACTTACTTCAAACTTTCGAATTGATCTCCATCTAAGCTCCAGAGTTCTTCTACCTGAACTCCTTTCACACCTGTAAATTAGGAAAAATATTAAATAACCATTTTGAATTTTGGAAATCAATAAAAACAAACCAAATTCTCTAATTAATTCTGAAAATACTCCAGGGTCACTTTCAATCAAACACCAATTACCAGCACTTTCAGACATAGCTAACTTTGTTGTTTATGGAATTTCAATTCTTAAGACAACAAACCCCAATGCAGGTAAAGTTATAGGGGAATAATATGATGATAAACAGAAAGTAAACGAAAAATATAAGGTTAGAGGAATGGTTGTCCGTAAGATACACAGAAATGTTGTAAAAGAGATATATATGTATGTGTTTTTCTTTTCTATTCCATCTCTTGCGAATAACAAGGACTGAGGACTCTGACGTCAGAGTGGCGTGACGTAAGCACAGCGAGGTATAAGCGAATTCAGCTTCACCGCTTAACCCTACTTTTTCAGTGTTTTTTTACTTCCTCACAGAAGCGACGTGGGTTTTTCTCCCTCGTTTTTTCTTGTGATTTTTTGTAACAGGATTAATTTTCCTGGGTAAAATAACTCACTGAAGCATTTTATGAAAGGATATATTGCGAAATTAGTATTGAAACAAAAAAACTGACGAAGACATAGAGCATCACTAAACGAGTTGGGGCTCAATATAGCTAATAGTATTGGAAACTCTATACACGCAAGGGCCGTATAATAGTTTTACAACATGGCTCTTAAAATATTCTCCTGACCAAATTCATATTTGGAGCTATACACATGTATTAAATTTGGTTATAGGAGACATTACAAAACTAACAGTCCCGATTGGTCACTTATTTGGGCTAATCAAAAATGCAGCAGTATTTGTCCGAGAATCCTATTTGAAAATGAACATGGAAAACTGAATGAACGAGTAGCTTTGTAAATATTATAGGAGAGAGCCGGTGGTGGGCCAAAGATAAAGCACTAAAAATTTTTGGTATGCAAAACGGTGATTTTGTCGAATTATGTCAAACATTATATGAAATTGCAGAATTCCACAACTGTAATATCGCTGTGAGGTTCGATTTGAAGCACAAACTCTGTTTGGCGGTTTTTTAAGTGAATAAACGATTATTGCTGCTATATGTTGTTTAGGAAAAAATTTTGTGCATCCTACTACTCCTCTTTCAAAGTACTTCAAACTTCTATTATGGATCTTTTACAAGAATACCGCATGGTACTTGACACCTTAGAAGCACTGAAGTTATTGTGCCGAGACTTTCAGAAAATTAGCGAAAAAACCTAAGTTTGTTCAAAAAATAAATGATCAATGATTTGAACGCAACATCCCTCTAGAGATTAATAAACATGTTCAGATGTGCATTCAAAGAAGGCGATTAAAATGAAGATTTCACGACTAGAGTTGTGAAGACGAGGCACCCCAAAATTCAACTCACAAATTTAGGATTGAGATTTTTAACGTGACAATGGACAAAGTTATCAATGTTTTATAAAGTAGATTTGCAAATCACAAAGAGTTGTATCAAAATTTTTAATGTTTCCTCCCATCAAGTTTCTCAGTTCTTTCAGAAATGCCATACCTAGAGTATTTTACATAAAATTTGTGAAAAATTAACAATATTTTATCCCGAAGTCACACTTGCTAGATAAGCAACAAATGGAACTTTTATTTCCATTTTTCAAATGGAATAATTTTTCATCGGCATTACCAGTAGCTTACACTATGGAAGAACCTGAATATGATGTGGAAACTGAAGTCAGTGTGCTATTACTAAGTCTTGAAAATATAATTTGTATGCAGAAGCATACCCTGTTCTAGGAAAGGCATATAAGTTGCATGTAAGAAGTCCTTTTCTAAATTGAAATTCATTTTAAATAGAGTAAGATGCTGTCTGTCTCAAGATCATGTCCACATGAAAACCTCCAGGTTTTCATGTTAATGTCTTTCAAAAGAGATATTTTAATGTATTTTAATGAGATATGTTAATACAGAATAAGTTTGTCTGTAGAAACAATTTCTATTTTACAGTGATTTTAGTTCTATCTTAATCTTTCATTTAATTACATATTTATACGAGTCTTGATCTAAATTTTTATTTTTTGTTCTCCCCTGTACATCGTTCAGAAATATAGAATTTTGACATCTTAAATCGGAGTTTTTCGCAAGGCACCAATTTTTATCAAGAATAAAATTTGTTGACAGGTGGATAATAAAAAAGGTACTCATAAGCTGCAAATTTTTTGTAATATATATATATATATATAAATATATATATATATATATATATATATATATATATATATATATATATATATATATATATATATTTATATATATATATATATATATATATATATATATATATATATATATATATATATATATATATATATATATATATATATATATCAGCCGTAGTTTTAGAAATATCAGCATTTGCGGTCGATGTACTTACGTCACCTTTCGAATAAATGACTCACATTATTATAAAAATATAGAATGTATGCCATTGGAGAAAGCTAAACGTAGCCCAACCCTTTCATCTAGCTACATAGAAAAATTAAATCTGGATATGCAGTAATTTCATGTTTAATATAAGTTGAAATTTTAAATGAATAAAAACAACATAAGAATTCTTCGAGAAAACTGAATCACATTCTTTTCAATATCACATTCGATAGACTTTCTTATACCTAATATTTTCTTCATAATCATGGAGACTATTTTCATTCTGGAAAAGTCCCTATATATAAATCACAGTTTTCTACTCTTTTTGACTGTTCAATTCTTTGATAGATCCAAAGTGCCACAAAAATTATTCGAAAAAGTTACAAATTTTGTAAGGAAAGTCAGAGATTTTTCAATTAAGTCATTTTTAATTTCCCAATCGTCTGGTATTGATACAAAATGAAACATAAATGAAAATCCATCATTAATTCACTAGCAAAATGATTTCAAATATATATGTAATTAAACTAGTTGTTCCCGATTGAAAAAATTACTTGACTTATAACACTGATTTATGATCAACTGAATACAATGAAATAGAGTACAAGTAAAAGTACGGTTTCAATAAAAATTACTAAAGCCGCGTTTGCCTCCACGGTCACTGGTCGTCGTCGACTACGACCCAGTCGCAGCGACTGATTCGCCATGAACATTCTGTTTTGCTCCAGTTGGTGACACAGCGAATTTAGTTTAAAAAAATGGACGAAGCTAGAAGAAAATCTTTAATTCTGTTGTTGATAAACTATCAAAATGAGGAAATTATACATCTCAGTTTGCTTCAAGATCGCGAAAAAAAGAAAGAAATTTTACCGAAGTTTAAAAGAAGAAATCTGGAAGGATTTCAGTCAATTTTAATAAGAAATCATCTAAGAGATAACGAAATAAAGTTTAAACATTTTTTAAAATTTCACGTTATCAGTTTAATTACATATACTAGACCTCATACAAAATGATCTTACGATTCATCCGTATAATCGTGTGACGGAACCAATAACAACATCAGAGAAGTTAGCAATAACATTACGGTAAGCTTAATAAACTTTTTATTTTTTCAAATCTTTATTTTACAACTTATCTGTTTGACACTTAGTGAAATAATTTGTTAGGGAAGAACCATGTTGATGAAAACTGTCTATCATGTGTTCCTGATGTACCCAGTTTGTTGGTGAAAATATAGGTGACTCAAGATCTGTAGGTGATTGGAGGGGTGAACTTGTAGAACTCGTGTTATATGAAAAATACGACAGCTGTATGGTGGTTTTTTCTCATTCACCAAAAAAACTATAAAACTTCAACACGGATCAAGTGTGTGCTTCTCTGAAATTCGCCGCGCAATAGTCGTCTGTCTGCTTCCAGAGCAGGCAGGCGATCCAGTCGTTGGCTAGCGGCGAATGCAGTTCAGTCGCAGGGACTAAAAAATTATAGGGAAACAATAACATTCAAAAAGATATGATGATGTTTGACGAATTGGTCGCTGCTACTGAGTCGTAGTCGCCGACGACCAGCGACAGTTGAGGAAAACGCGGCTTAACACAACCTCCGGACACGTGCGGTGATTATCGCGTGGCTACCGATCTTCTTGCCCCACGCCGTCCTAACCACCCGCTGACGCCAAAGTGTATTTTATTTTGTTTTTGCAAGAACACGAGCGTATAATCTAAACTGCATAGATGACCTATATGACTTAATCAACAACAAAATCAACATCACAAACAAATATGCTAAATTCGATGGACGATGAATCAACTCTGTGGTACTTCATATTTAAATTAAAAATTAAATGATAAGAAAACAACTTGTCTAAAAACCACAAAATGAAAATAACTCTTGATAATGCTGTAACAGGCGAAACTAGTCGAATAAAAAGTTATTTTCATTTTGTGGTTTTTAGACAAGCTGTTTTCTTATTATTTAATTTTTTAACAAATATGCTATATATGACACAAATTATCAAGCCCTGACAAAAATTCCAATCAACATCGAAATAGGCACAATGGCAAAAAAATCTCCCATCTCGAATGTTACCATAATCAACATGTCAGAAAAAGAAAACTTTGTAAATACTGTTGGTATTAAATCTATAAACTCAAAATCTGTAGGGAGAGCATTCAACTCAAGGAACTCAAATATCAATGTTTCAATAAATTTGAGATGCTTCTATTTCACTGCAGAATGTGTTGCAATTCATGAAGCCACCAAATAAAAACTACAGAATCTTTACTGATTCTCTTAGTGCATTAAAATGTATAATAGAAAATGAGATGAATATTGAAATAAATCCTCACATTCTGTTATTGAGAGAAAGTTATTTTAATTATAAGAAAATTACGAATAATAAGTAAAATAGGTTTCTACGGGATACCATCTCATTGTAATATACAGGGAAACGAAAAAGCAGACCTTGAAGCAAAAACGCACCTCAAAAAGAACCAAACATCAACATTAAGATACCCAAATCGAAATTAGACAGGAATTCAAATGAAAATCCTATTGTATTACAAGAGAAAAAATATAAGCAAAGGAAGTCTCAGAGGTGCATTTTGCGTTCAAAATTTCTAAACCCATCAGCCTAGAAAACTAGTAGTCATATTAATCGCTGCAGAAGTAACCACTAGGGGAGAAGTGGCATCAAAGAGCCAGTTTACTAAACGAAGCAAAAAAAATACTTTTAATGAAAGAAATGATGATTTTTTATCTTCAATTATTATTCATTTATTAAAGTAGCCTTGAACACTATGAAAAAACGAAAGATTCATTTTTGAAAAATGTGTCTTTCCTAAATTTTCAGCATTGAAAGAGCTACTGAAAGTTATGTTTTTTATTTTTATTTATCAGACAAAATTTTCTGTTCTATTTTTTATGATACAGCATTCCAAAATACATAGAACCCTAAACTTTCACTCCTCTACGATCAACCCCTATTTTTTATTTGTTAAATTCCTTCGAAAGGGCTCGACCGATTCTCATGAAATTTTGTGTGCATATCGGTTAGGTCTGAGAATCGGACAAACTCTACTTTTCATCCCCCTGAATGTTGGGGGTCGGCTGAGGGGTGGTCCACCCCTTAATTTTCATTTTTATTTTTCAGACAAAATTTTCTGTTCTATTTCTTCGCGATATAAAAATTCAAAAATACATACAACCCTAAATTTTTACCCCTCTACGATCAACCCCTATTTTTTATTTCTTAAACTCCTCCAAAATGGCTGGACTGATTATAATGAAATTTTGTGTGCATATCGGTTAGGTCTGAGAATCGGACAACATCTATTTTTCATCCCCCTCTCAATTTTTTTTTAGACAATATTTTCTGTTCTATTTTTTTTATGATACAGCATTCAAAAATACATACAATCCTAAATTTTCAGCTCTCTAAGATTTTTTATTTGTTAATTATAAACTTCAATTTTTCTGACAAGATTTTTCTTTTCATTTTGTCATCACTTAGAATAAAAAAATTCACATTTTTTCTCAATTTTTTACCCTTCTACGATCAACCCTTATTTTTCCATCGCAATTTTCATTTTTTTTATTTTATCCACAGATCCGCAATAGGGTTGCAAGATGGCAATCGAAAATAACAATAGTCGGTTTGAGAATAGGTCGTAATATATTTTTCATACCCATATAATAATATAATAAAGACATTAGGGTGGTTCACCACAAACATTTTTATAAATTTTTTTGACAATATTTTTTATTTTCATATTTTTATGATATTGCATCCAAAATTACATATAACTCCAAATTTTCACCTTTCTATCAACAACACATATTTTTTCATAGCCATTTTCATAATTTAAACAACGTTTGCCAGGTCAGGTAGATTGATAGATAGATATAATGATAGAAAGATAGAGGTACATCGGCAGATAGATGAATAGATAGAACGATAGATAGATAAAAATAATTTATATGGCAGAACTACGTTTGCCGGGTCAGATAGATTGATAGATAGATAGAAAGATAGATTACTATCTAGATAGATAGTTAGATAGGTAGATATACATCAGCAGATAGATGAATAGACAGAACGATAGATAGATAAAAATAATTTATATGGCAGAACAACGTTTGATGTCAGCTTGTATATATATATATATATATATATATATATATATATATATATATATATATATATATATATATATATATATATATTTAATTGGGTTATGGTTGGCAGTGCGAGGTAAATTAAATATCATCAATTCAGTTTCATCATAAATATATTAATAAACGTTTCGGAGGTTCCCTCCTTCTTCAGTATTAATTTGTCTTATATATTCTCCTTTTATCTAATATATAGTGTAAAGTTGTTTAAAATTGTGTTATTATATTAATATGTGGTCATGGTTGATTTCTGCTGACCATTTTGTTTTTGATTTCTTTGTACTTTGTATTCAAGTACAAAGAAATCAAAAACAAAATGGTCAGCAGAAATCAACCATGACCACATATTAATATAATAACACAACTTTGAACAACTTTACACTATATATTAGATAAAAGGAGAATATATAAGACAAATTAATACTGAAGAAGGAGAGAACCTCCGAAACGTTTATTAATATATTTATGATGAAACTGAATTGATGATATTTAATTTACCTCGCACTGCCAACCATAACCCAATTAAATATAGAAAAGCAGGTACCAATAAACCAATCGAATATATATATATATATATATATATATATATATATATATATATATATATATATATATATATATATATATATATATATATATATATATATATATATATATATATATATATATATATATATATATATATATATATATATATATATATATATATATATATATATATATATATATATATATATATATATATATATATATATAAATATATAATATATATATATATATAAATATATATATATATATATTAACGTATTAAACGCCTATTATTTTTTATAGTTTAAACAAAATAACAAATAATATCTTCTATCGAAAACAAGATCGTTAAATCTTAAAGAACTTCTTTAAAATAAATTGCTCACTTTGAGTTTTAAAGTCTTAACTATCTATTTACTTAAGTTTAAGATTCAGAGTTTTTGGGAACTATGGAATATATAGGTAATGTAAATTTTTAAATTAGAAACATATCTTGCAAAACAAATTTTGCACTCAAACTGTAATCTTGAACACTGTTTTCACATGATTTGCTGCAAACTACGCAATCATCATTATTTTCATTTGTTTCACAGTTTGTTTTCCTTCGAACAACTTTTTTTCTTTTACTTCAGCCAATACGATAGAGTCAGACGAATCAGTCATCTTACAGTACGCAGTTTCTATTAAGGAGTCTTGTGGTAATTTTCTTAATAATAATTTCTGGTTTATTTGCATTATTCTCTTTCTCTTCTAATGTTTTCTTTTCGGGAGTGTCAGTCACGAATGCAGACATTTATCTATTATTGCGTGTCGTGCTTTGTCCTGGTCCCGCTTTAGAAAATGGTCTTATTTCCGGTGATAGGTATAATTGTTGCCTAGAAGTACTCAGAATCGCAAGCGTAGGAGTACCTCTCTTTCATAACTTATTCTTTGAAAAAAATATAACCTTCAAAATAACAACAATATCAAAACTTTTGTGGCTCGGGTTTTATGCAACAGCTAGGCCAAATGTATGCACAAACTCAATCTACAATCCATTTATCTATATTTGGTCACAATAAAATACCAAAAAACAAGTGAAATGAAGCAAAATCCATATTTTTTAGTACCATAAACTTTGACTTGATGTGCCGACGTCCGTTGGTTTCGGCGGACTGTCAAATGTTTGTGGGTGTATTAGGATTTTAAGATGCTATGATTCGTTTTAAGTATTATCCGACAGTTTAACTGCATTCGGTAATTATTGAATGTATTCAATAAAAAAGTAGTAAATATAAATGTGAAATGAAAAACTCCATTGAGAAATATTTATATTACCCTTGATAGTCCAAGAGTATGACTCTTCAGTGTTCACAATCAATCAATCAATCAAAATACGTTTATTCAAGATTCTGGGGGGATGGGGTACATTTTTGTTATCTAGCTAAATATTTTATTGTGGGAAGTTATAAGGTTTAGCATCCTTCTTCAACCCTGGCTTTACTTAATTAATTCTCTATCATTTACAATATTAATGAAAACCTAATTTTTCTATCTTTGGGGGGAATGCGGCTGCGGCCGACTTTTTTGCTAATTACGTGCCTTTCGGTCCAAGGTCTGACTGAAGATGAATTTATAATATTGATTCGAAACAACAAACTTCATTTAATAATATGGGGAAAATCCTTTTTCTTATCAGATAACTGAAATTGTCTTACTTTAAAAAAAAATAATGGGCTATATACAAGAACTTTCGGAAAGATTACTATAAAAATGCATTTATCAACAATTCAATTACCTTTTCAAATGCAACGTACTATAATGAAGCAAATACTTTTCAGAGAACAATCTGTAATATGAACAGTGTGACTAGATTTATTGAAAATGCGTTTCATTTGATAATGTGTTTGAAAATTGTCCATTATTTCTACATGTTTTATATTTCGGAAGTTTTCACGAATATTCAGAGCTGTTTGCATATTTTATAAATTTCAAATGTAAGGTCAGTATTCCTCAATGAATTAAGATTATTCAATTATGATAATGTAAGTATTAATTATTCAAGGTTCCGATAGCATGAATGAAAATTTCCGCGGAAATCTTTCACGTTTGCAATTACTACAAATCGTTTGGAACTCCGGAAGTAACCAAGCCTCAGAAAATTACTAAAGAGTATGAATACGTACTCAAAAATACCGATAATCAAATGAGAAGGGATTCCGGAAAATAACTTAGGTAGGTATTAGGTATATATGGATGAATGCGTGTGTTTATGTACATGTAGAGCTCATATATATATATATATATATATATATATATATATATATATATATATATATATATATATATATATATATATATATATATATATATATATATATATATATATATATATATATATATATATATATATATATATATATACTCAGCCGTAACTTGCCTTGAAGTATTTCTTCGGCCTTTTTTGCATAACTTTATCATAGTTGTTAAGGCTCGTATATATATATATATATATATATATATATATATATATATATATATAAATTCTTGACTTTCTAAAAACATTTTGAAACATTGACATCAAATTGGCTTTTATGAATTTTAGAGTAATTGAAAAGTTAGAAAACAGACAACCATGAATAATAATATATAATAAGTAAAAAGTTTTATATAAACATGGGTCCGCAAATGAGCCGTTTTGGACATATGAGCGATTTTCGGTTTTCAAAATATTAACTACTAGCGCAACCAAATATGATAAATTACAGAAGATATTCGAATTATTTTTGACTTCCTATCCTAGAGAAAATGTTCCATATGACCACCGTCCTTTTCAATGCAGGAAGTACATCGTCGCTTGAAGGAATTATGTACTCTTTGGAAAAGACCTGATTGTGTTCGGATCGTTTGGCAGGATAGTTCAATCCAATGCTGCAACTCTTCGATGTTATTTACTGACGTTGCATACACTAAACTTTTCAAATAACCTCAAATACAAAAATTCAAAGGATTCAAATCAGGATATCTAGCGGGCCATTGCACTGGGCCTCCTCGTCCTATCCATCTTCTGGGAAATGTTTGATCTAAATGTTCCCTAACAGAAAGTGTATAATGTGGAAGCGCTCCATATTGCATAAACTAAATATTCATCCACTGAATTAAAGGTACCAAGTCTAGAAAATCGGGCAAGGTATTTTGAAGAAACTTGTGGAATGTGGCTCCTATTAAATTCCGTGGTAAAACTAGTGGTCCTTACAAACGATCTCCTAAAATACCTAGCCAGATATTTATAGTGAAACGCTGTTGATGCCTGGATTCAGGAATGGCGTGTGGATTTTCATCCGCCCAAATATGGCTATTATGAAAGTTTAAAATTCCATCTTTGGTAAAGCCGGCTTCATCAGTGAGGAGGATATTAGAAGTAAAATCCGGATGTTCAGCAATCTTTTTAAAACCCATTGACATAATACCTTTCTGGCTTGATGATCAGGAGGAATAAGAGCTTGTACGCGTGGAATATGGAATGGATAGAGAAGTTGTTGATGCATAGTTCTTCAGACAAGGGGGCCACTAATTCCTTTTCAGCTGGAATTCTTCTTACACTTACGGGATTTTCAGTCACAATATTGAAAAGTTGCTCTTCAACTTCTGGATATATTAAACTTTTGAGTGGATGTAGACTTCTTCAGTTAGTAGTTACGTGATATTCAATCCAGTATTAGCAGTTAAGTCTATTAGTATTAGATGATGAGGAAAACCACAGAAAGCCTTACCGTCATAATGCATCGAAAAGGTTTTTAATTATTTAATATAGGGAGGACTTTATCAATATTTAAAACATTAAAAAAAAACTACCAATGTTTGATTAAATTTTTTGCCGTTGAGGCCGTCTTTAGCTACTAAGTACCTGCTATTCAGTCAAATTTTAAGTCTGCTAATATAAGTTGGTAAGGGAAACTACAGAAACCCTCACTCACGTAATGTATAAAAAAGGTTCTTCATTATTTGACCTAAGGATTTGTCTTGACAAAGGCATTACTTCTTATTTAAACTGTGGTCTACATTGGGCATTTTCTTGAAAAAATAATGTTATGGATGTTAATGATGCTCTGAAGATGTGGAGAAAGAGGTGGTGAGTTGAGTGGTTGTTATCGAAAAATTTGGGTTGTTTGTGATGCAGGTTGTTGGATTACTTGTTGTGTTTTGATTCATCTTGTTTATAAGAAAAATATAATCTTTATATATCATATATAAATGTTTTATATCAGTATTGGTTGAAAATGAGGCCAATTTTTTACATAAACTTGGTGTTTTAGGGCTTTATTTAACGAAATGGTTAGATTTTATTAGATAATATATTTTATCTTCCAATTCTATTCAGATATTCTAACCAAATTTGATACTCAACTGATTGAGAGCCAAGAAAGAATTTTCTTAAATTGTCTTTAATAAGATAGATGTAATTGATGTGTTGGATGTTCGTTAGGAAAATTGAATCTCTTTATATTGAACTTAAATCTTTTATATCAGTTCTATCATTTATGATAATATTGTCAATAAAACTTCAAAGTTTTCGATAGTGAAAATCGAAAACTGTGGAGTTTTATTTACAATATTATAATGGATTTTCATCAAGTATCGGCCCAATCAATTAGTTATTTATGGTAATAGTTGAATTTATCTTTAACATATCAATTTTTCTAAAATTCATGAACGCCAAAATATTAATTTCAATGTTTCAATATCTTTGCAAATTCTGTCACGAATTTCGTGACAGAACATTAACTGTTTAATTCAGTCGATTTTCGAATACAAATCGCCTGCTAATGCTGAAGTAACAGTACAACAGATGCAATATATATATATATATATATATATATATATATATATATATATATATATATATATATATATAGATTTTTTGGATAATTATTAGCAATAACAGGCTTGGTGAATCTCAAAAAACTCGATTTTATTAAAAAGTTGACGTTTCGCCACGACATTCGTGGCTTTTTCAAAACTTTTGAAAATTTGAAATTTCTTTGACATTTATTGATTTGAAAAAATTTGAATAAAGACTACTATGTTTCATCAAAATTTTTCGGCTGTGGCCGTTCTCTGTTATTTATTACGTGCTATTCAGTCCAATATTAACATTCAAATCTGTATTAATAGATGGTAAGGGAAACCACAGAAACCTTTACCCACATAATGTTCGAAATAGGTTCAAATTATTTTGATTTTGAAAAGTGAAAGAATAGGACGTACTATTTATCTTTTTTTTTTAAATTTTTTCATTACGGCTGTGGCCGTCTTGAGTTATAATTACGTGCTATTTAGTCCAATATCAACAGTCAGGTCTGTTATATTAGATGGGAAGGGAACCACAGAAACCTACACCCACGTAATATACAATTTTAAAAAATTAAAATTAGCCATCGATAACATTAACATTCTTATACAAAATAAAGACAAGTATTAACTCATTGTTTCAAATCCTTTGGTGCCACTACTTTACTCTTTAATTAAATTACACAAACCAGGCTATCCAATCAGACCAGTAGTGTCATTCACTACAGCACCTTCAGTGTTTTTGTCGCAGTTTCTAATAGAAATAATTCAAAATTATTGTAAATTTCAGCCTAAATTCTCTATCAAAAACTCTTACGATTTAGTCAATAAAATTGAAAATATTCAATTGCCACTTAATTCTAAATTGATGTCCTGGGATGTAGTTAATCTTTTTCCAAGTATACCACCCAAGGTTCCTTTAACCCTAATAGAAAAGTTACTTAATAGCAATCTTGTTAATCCTTTCATAAAATCAGATATATTGTCGCTTTTGGAATTATGCCTGGAACAGAATTATTTTAGTTTGAATGATAAGATTTACAGCACTACTGAAGGCTTAATTATGGGAAACCCTCTGAGCCCTTTGTTGGCTGAAGTATTCATGGATAATTTGGAACAGTTAATTCATAATCATCCTGTTAGTCGACAATTCGTTTATTGGTTTAGATATGTGGATGATATTATTTGTTGTTTCACTGGTACTCTTAGACAACTAGACTGCTTTCAAACATTCATTAACACTTTACACCCTAATATAAAATTCACTTTAGAGATGGAAAAGAATAACTCAATTAACTATTTGGATTTGAAAATAACAAAAGTAGATAACAAACATAATTTTTCAATTTTTCGCAAACCATCGCACACTGGTAGCGTCATACATAGTACTTCCCTACACCCATTCCAACACAAAATGGCAGCTTTCCATAGTATGGTACATTGTTTAGTGAATATTCCACTTTCAAACGCCAATTTTAACATCGAGAAAAATATAATTAAACAAATTGCCGTAAATAATAATTATGATCCCAATATTATAGACAATATGAAAGATAAAAAGTTTTTCAAAAATGCGATTAA
>JARQZK010000218.1:55000-73550 GCA_030704885.1 Cynegetis impunctata | reverse complement strand
TTTTTCATAATAATGAGATGAAAACTTAATCAGAAGGAAAAGATTTACAGGCTAAGATTTTAATTTATACGGCACAAACAACAACTTAGTTAATAATTATCGATCGAAACAACTAAATGCTAAGATAATTTAGCATGTCTTATGAATGCTAATTTATTAGAATAATAACGATAAAACTGAATTTATAATGATTAACAAAACTAAATTTGAATTCACTACGTTTATTATCACAAAATATTTTGAAAAATATAACACTGCGATTGCAATATTTTTCAAAATATTTTGTGATAATAAACGTAGTAAATTCAAATTTAGTTTTGTTAATCATGTTAAATTATCACGTAGTAACGACGGATTCCATCAACTATTTAACTGAATTTATAATTGTAATAAATGATATTATTGTAATTTGCCAGTAGTGAATAAAAAAATCTGTAAGACAAACGAATGTGTCTTCTCAAACGTCAAAGCAAATGAACACTTCCCTTATTTCATAGCAGTATGCGAGAACAGAAAAAGTTTTCAATTTTCTAAATCTGAGTGTGCATAACTGAATTAAATGCTATATCTGCATTTTATTCCTTAATAGTTAGTTTACACCAACCATGAGTATAAAAGAATATAAAATAAAAGAATGGAAATAAATATTTCTAGTATAATATTATAGTGTAAACACCAGATAAATATTGTTGTGTATACTTAAGTTGTATAAAACACTCAAAGCAAAATTACAGAATAAAGAACGTTCATTCAGGTTCTATATACGAGAAGAACGCGAAGGACCCAATGAAAACGAATAAATCCGGTTGGAAATTCCCGGTGTTCAATCGATCTCCACAAATGTCAGGCAACAGCTTGCATTCGTCTAAGATCAGCGGACTCTACGGCTACGCGTTATTGAAAAGCTTTTGTGCGGAAATTTCGCCAATAAACAGCAAGAAAAGACGAGGAAACAAACATACAGTCCAGATGGATTACGTGATTTCGTAGCATGGTCTCTCGTTGTTGCAATGGGATACTGAGGAAAGAGAAATTATATATATATATATATATATATATATATATATATATATATATATATATATATATATATATATATATATATATATATATATATACATATAATGATTTGGTTGAGAAACAAAATTAGATATGGGGTGGGTAGGGGGTCACTATGGATAGAAATATTTTGATGTTATTTTCAAATTATATTTCAATTCGCAGGAACTTATAACCTCAAGTGATTAGCACAGATGGTCCGTGAATGCGAGGGCGGAAAAATAGGTAAATATTTGATTGACATACATTTTTTGATGATCATTCGTATGGAATACTGTTTCTTGATTTTTGATGAATTAGATTTCGATTTTATTAGAAGAAATTTCTTCAAATGTAAGAAGAAACATGTCGTTGCCAATGGATAGCACCCCGACATATTATAATTATACGGCCCACCAATTTTAAAATTTTAATTTTTAAAACAACAGGATAGGAAGTAATGGTCCTTAGAATTGGCCCGCGAGATCCCCTGATTTAACTTCTCCGGACTCCTTTTATGGGGTTCCATAGAGACAATCGCTGACGACACAACTCTCACCACGCGTGATGACATGAAAGAGCACATAGAACAAGTTTTTCCAAGAATAAATAGTACGGTGATGACGGTCAAATATAGCAAAATATTTTAAGATGAGCATTTGTTAAAAACCAGTTGCTATTTGTACCCACCTTTTTTTTAGATCAGCATTTATTTTAAATTTGTTACAAATGAAATTTCATATTATTCTTATGTTAATCAATTATTTAATTCATACTTTGATTGTTCTGAGTGATTGATGACATGACAAATTTTCATAGGCGACTTGAAAATTGTAGTTATTCATAGACAGCAGTATGTAAATATTAGTTTTTCATGAAAACCTGAAGAATTCGCTGTATAGGTGTCTTATAGTATTTGATACGCAATTAAATTTTGCATCTGTAGTGAACATAAAATTTGTCATTTAAATTGAGGAAGCTATATCTGTTTGAAATTCATTATTATTAGGTGCTAATAACTGGACGGCCTGCATAAATTATGATATTTTTTTACAAATGGATTATTGGAACATTATATTAGAATTAATTATAAATTTGGCATGAAGAAAGGTGATACATGGTGAAAATGTAGATGTTAAAGTTGATAACAAAATGAGAAGTTGAACTCTAATGAAACTCACATTCATTTTGGCCGTAGCAGGCAATGTTATAATATATATATATATATATATATATATATATATATATATAATATATATATATATATATTAAAGATATATTATATATATATATAATATATATATATATAATAATAATAATAATAATAATAATATTTATTATTAATTCATTTCACTTTCAATGAAAGATACGAATAAAACATTAATTGTGTTCATTGTGAATAAATATCAGGTATTTCAAGAGGACCGATAAGTATATTTATTATATTATTAGTATACATGGTGAAAATGTAGATGTTAAAGTTGATAACAAAATGAGAAGTTGAACTCTAATGAAACTCGCATTCATATTGGTCGTAGCAGGCAATGTTATATTATATATATATATTTTTATATATGTATATATATATATATATATATATAATATTATATATATTATATATATATAGTATATATATATATATAAAGATATATATATATATATATATATATATATATATATATATATATAATAATAATATAAATAATAATATTTATTAATAATCATTTCACTTTCAATGAAAGATACGAATAAAAACATTAATTTTGTTCATTGTGAATAAATATCAGGTATTTCAAGAGGACCGATAAGTATATTTTTTTGATAAAATTTTTTATTAAATCTTTTTAAAAAAATTTTTTTTCTGATACTCCTACTGTGTCATGTTCAGGTTCACTTTAGCCAATAGCTAGTCTGTGTTTCCAAACGTGATAACTTTGGTCATCTTGAAACACCTGCAACATACATAATGATCATTATAAAATTCCAAGTTCGAGACAACACGAATTCAGCCACCAATAAAACATGAAAATACCGCAAATATACTCAAAAAAACGCATCTAATATGAACTTAGTCATAAACAATATCAAAAACACCAGTTAACAATTCACACACTCATATGGTCATATCCATCCAATTGTACTGACATACTCATAGGCACACATGAGCATGCTGAATCCATGATAGGTCTATGATAGTATTCTGATCATTGATGTCAGAAGCCATTTAGATAATTTGCCCTTGAAATTCTTGACGTAAATTTCCATTTTTAAATTTACTGGTAAATGATTATATAAACTCTGTCCCACATAAATGAAACATCGCTGTCCAATAGACCTTTGAGACGTAGGAAGCATAATATTCGCATCTTCTAGAAATCTTGTTTGATGTGTTATATTCATTAACATCAAATTATTTTTCACCAAACATATCAAAACCGCCTTGTAAAATAGTTGTCTGATATTCAGCAATTCCGAAGTTTGGAAAAGCAAATTCGTAGAATATTGCTGATTGAGGTTGTATAATATTATCTTGATGATTTTCTTCTGTGTTATCTCCAAAGGATTCATATTATTAGAATATGCGCCACCCCATGCGATTATGCCATAGTTCAGTAGTGACTGGACCAAAGCAAAATACATTATATGAAGATTTTTTCATCTGATATGAGGGTCATTTGCTTGAATAAATACAACAACGATCTTGCTCTCTTGGTCAATTTCTGAATTTGAAGATCCCATTTCAGGTTACCATCAATAATGATGCCTAAGTATTTGGTGCTGGTTGTTGTCCGAATCTGATATGTATTATTTCTAAGAGGCAGATGTAAGTCCAACTGTACGGTACTTGGTATTCCATTCTTATAATTCCTGTCTCGAGTTGGTTTCTACTTCCTCCCATGAGTTTCCCTCTACAAAAAGTACTGTATGGTAGGCAAATGGGATAATCTTTCCATGACAGTTCAACGTCAAGAGCTTATTCACATAAATTAGAAATAAAATGGTGCCTAATACTATTCCTTGTGGTATGCCAAAAGTTATCTCTCTCTGATTACTAATCATGTTATCAATTTTTACCACTTGTTTTTTTTTTCTTAAGTAATTTTTTAGAAGTGTGTGAGCGGCTCCACGAATACCTATTTCATTCAGCTTCGACAGTAGCCTATCGTGACTTACGCTATCGAAGGCTTTTGCCAGATCGATAAATATACCAGCACACGGCCTGCCGCCATCCAAACTTGTGTAAATCTTATTCGCCAGTAAAGCAATAGCATCACTGGTAGGCTTCCCATTTCTAAATCCGAATTAGAATTTGGCTAAAAGTTTATTATTTCCTAGAAAGTCGACCAATCGTCGCTTTAGAGCCCTTTCAAAAACTTTTGCCAGAATAGATATTATACTAATAGGGCGATAGTTTTTTGGAACGCATCGATTTCCACTCTTGAAAATAAGTTTAAAAATTGAGATTTTGAACTGATTTGGGCATTCTCCTTTACTGAACATGAGATTCATCAGGTGAAATAACGGTTTCGCATTAAATTCAGTCATTTCCTTAAGGGCTAATGTTGTGATATCATCAAAACCCAGTGCCGAGTTATTTTTCAAATAATGAATAATATTTTTCATTTCAGATTCACAAACTCGCTGAAGAAACATCGAATTCATTGAACATTGGGTGTTTTATTTTTAAATGTATTGTCTGCATATTTGCGAGCTTAATATCGTCTGCCATTCTCTTTCCGACAGTCCTGTAATATTTGCTGAATATTTCTACGATATCAGTAGGTTCATTTTAAATTTCGCTATAAGCATTTTTTTTTTTCAACTCGAGGGACCTACAGTTTAACGCCGGTTTCGAACGGCCAATTGGCTTGTAAACGATGTACATTACTCAACAATTAATCTTTATAATTAGAACCACTAAATTCCGGACATACACAACACCCAAAAGCAAGGTGGGACTCGAACCCACATCCTCGGCTTACAAGCGGTACGCCTTACCGCTGGTCTACCGAGGCCTCTGCTATAAGCATTAGATGAACGTTAGATATAATATTATTGTCTATCATATTAACACATCTGTTACTATTTTCATTGACTGTTTGCCATATTTTTTTGCTGTTGCTCGCATTTTCAACTATTATATTCTTGAAGTAATTTCGTTTCAGTTCTGTTATCAATTTAACTATTTTTATTTATGGACCTTGGTTTCATTGAATGAAAGTATATTCTTTCTTTTTAAATATACTGAATAGTTTATCTCTTTTTTTCATTGATGTTATTATACCTTCTGTTATCCAAGGTTTTTTTGCGTTTATCCACTACCGTATTAGCAATTATGCTCCTGTCTATACCTTCCATTTTAATCCTGGATAGGTATACGATCTGCGACATATTTAAAGTTATTATCAGTGTAGATGTCTTCAAAAGTTTCTTGTTGTATTATTGATTTTAGTCTTTTATAATCTATATATTTATTTGTAATTGATTGTAAGATTAGATTTTCTAGTGAAAACACTATATTTGAGAATAATTGGAAAATGGTCTGTTATCCTTGAATACAGAATAATATATATATATATATATATATATATATATATATATATATATATATATATATATATATATAATATATATATATATATATATATATATATATATATGAGTAGAGCAGAATTATCGGTATAGCCCACTTATATGGAAGCAGCCGTTGACACGTGTTTCGGACTCTTTGTTCCTCATCAGAACGGCATAGCCAAGCATTGGATTGAAAACTTGGAGATGAAAATAGCACAACAAACTAAATCCCCTGCTACGGAAGACAATCACACATTTGTGGCTTATTATGTGTGATTGTCTTCCGTAGCAGGGGATTTCGTTTGTTGTGCTATTTTCATCTCCAAGTTTTCAATCCAATGCTTGGCTACGCCGTTCTGATGAGGACCAAAGAGTCCGAAACACGTGTCAACGGCTGCTTCCATATAAGCGGGCTATACCGATAATTCTGCTCTACTTGTTTAATATTTTTCCGCGACTAATTTCTTTGCTGTTGTTTAATTACTCGGTCTGAGATCTCGCGGATGGCATTAATCGCCTCCGGAGCAAAGTTTGACCAAATCTCCCAAACCGGAGAGTTCAAACAATAAGCCACAAATGTGTGATTGTCTTCCGTAGCAGGGGATTTCGTTTGTTGTGCTATTTTCATCTCCAAGTTTTCAATCCAATGCTTGGCTACGCCGTTCTGATGAGGACCAAAGAGTCCGAAACACGTGTCAACGGCTGCTCCCATATAAGCGGGCTATACCGATAATTCTGCTCTACTTGTTTAATATTTTCCCGCGACTAATTTCTTTGTTGTTGTATATATATAAATATATATATATATATATAATATATATATATATATATATATATATATATATATATATATATAATATATATATTATATATATATATAATATATATATAATTATATATATTATATATATATATATATATAATATATATATATATATATATATATATATAAACATATATACAGGTTGTCCCGTAAATAACACGCCAGAGTGACACTGGAGGTAGATTGGTTTCAGGTCAATCAGATAACATCAACATGACCTCAGTAAAAGTTTTCTGGTTTTCGAGATACTGCCACACTTATGTTTTTTTAAAAAAATCTAAACTTTTTGGTCATTTTCTCCCCTGTTTTGAATATAAATAACTTCTAACTTTCGTTTTTTCTCTTGTGCTATCATCAATAATTGGTTGAGACCATCGACTCATCATTTCATTAAAAACTAGCTCGCTAACCTTAAAAAAATTTGGAATGTTTCAATTTAATTTGAATCCGAAAACCTTAACTTAAGTTTAACTATTTACTGTGAAAAAATATTACACCAGACTGAATCATCAAATGATCTTAAAAACTGGCCTATTTAATGCTCTTTCGAAAATAGTATAACATTTGTGGTTATATAGTCAATAAATTCCAATAAATTTTTGTCATTAAAGTCGTGCTACTTGCGAAATACTTCAAATAGAAAATAATACTTAATAAAAGGTGTAGACGTCTTTTGTCGGCAAATTACAACTTGGTTGTTGTAGAAAATATCTTAAACCGTTATGCATTACTCTTTTTCACTGCTACAAATTTTCTAGTGTTTAGAAACTCGAGAATTTCCATTAAGCAGCTAAATCAATGTGTTCTATCGATTGAAAACAAAGTGAATCGTAATAATGAAATGTTATGTTGTGCTTCATTATCAGACCAATAATTGCCGTAAAAAAAACTCTAAAGAGTAACTTTGAAAATTTTATAGTCAAAATATAAATTAGCCTATGAGATTGTACTAGAGTCATTCTCAATAATTTTTATTTCACTCTTTCATTCTAATTTTCATGAACATCTATTGGGTCATACCTTAAGATTGAAGAGAAAGTTATATAATGCCTACAGAAATTTTCGTCGATAGTAGTATCATTTTTACCATCCGGAAATAGGCTCCATTAACATATTAAAATTATTCATAATTTCTACTCCAATTTTGTTTTCGTTAACTAGAAAAACAAAACCATACATTTGAATTCAATTTATTCGAGTCTAAGTTCTATTTTTAACAGCTTTTTGTTACTGTTTCTAATAGAATCAGTGCAATTTATCTCAGAAGGAATTTCTCGAATAAAATTGAAAAATATGAATATTGTATAAAAATCATAAGTTCTGTGAAATTACACTTTTTGTTACGTTCAAGATGTCATGTTGTGAAATCTTTCTCCTTAGCGATGAATTTCATGAAATAAATACAAATATCTTCCAAATAAAAGATATAAGGAAAAATAGTGAATGACAGTAATTTATTATTTATCTTTAATTCTACTACACAAATTGTGTTCTTCTATTTCATAAAAATTCATTGAAAGAGATCACCATCATTGAATACTTTCGGCATTCCTTGGACTATAGGAATCTATTATGTCTCTCTTCTCTAATTCAAGGAAAATCGTGATGTAGGATTTCTTCAGCAAAAAGAGATAAAAGATAACAGAAGTCGAAATAAATAACAATTAACTTCAACCTGAATACATTTCCCCGTAACGATTCACGGATTTCAATCCACCTGTATTGGTTTTATCGCACCGACACCGTAAAAGAAAATGAGTTTTCTTCTAATTACAAGAAAATCGTAGGAAAGAAGAAAATTTAGGTCGACAATAAAGGACCGATCCGAAAGATGCTCTCAGGAATTTGGTACAAATATTTTCATCTCGGCACACACAGTTAGAGAAATTTCCGCTCTTGCATGGAAGGAAATTTCATCGATTCACTTCTACCTTCGCATTATCGTTATATATGTTTCAATTGAGACGGTTGAATTCAAATATTTATGCATTCTCACATGAAAAGAAAGATTTTAAAAAATCAAATTTTCCAGAAGTATCTTCTACAGTGTGGAATTCACGAATTTTTGAAGCTGTGACTACTATAATAAGCATCCTCAAATTACAAAAATCATATAATATCGAAACAATGCTTGATGACAAAAATTTACACGTTTAATAAAAAACTATGCATGACGCACGTGTCGGTGAAACATCACCTTCTTCAGATTATAAATGCAAACTGAAACTTATCTTGCATTTAGAATTTGAAGAAGGTGAAGTTTCACCGAAAATGTGAGTCATGTTTGTTTTTATTAACCATTTATATGTTTACCTATCAATTTACATCATGTATCGGCCTAGTGAATTCAAAATCATATTTTGCGAATTTACGGTATATAGATTTTCCAGAATGAAAATTAGTTGTATACTTCGAAAGTGAAATAAATATCTCGGAACATAATACGAAAGTCATTTTTGTGTAAGAAGTGTTCCTGTTCATACATCTATAAGTATTTTATTTTTTCTCTGAAAATTATGAACATTCATGGAGGTTTTTATATCGCAGATTTTTATTGACTTCACATGTCAAGCAGCATACTATGACAATAGAAATATACTGACACTCCACTTTTTATTGCTATTGCTAATATATGAAACAAGAATTATCAGGAGAAAGGCTTTATTTAATTCCTATTACAATTATAATGTTGATCAATTGGAAAAATATTGACTGCGGAAATGTATATTCACATTCACATTTTCATCTGATACCCTCACAGTGAGCTTAAGAGAGGGGAAAATTGTAGCATTCGACCATATCAATAAGGGTCCAAACATAATCAATATTTGCAGCGTATTAAATTTTTGACGCCAAAAAAATTATTATTTTCCCTATGATATATATGATAACCAGCCTAAAGTGGCAGTATGCAATATATGTGGCTAGAGTCTAGAGTCTAGACATAGCCGCTAGACTAACTGTCGAGAAATTAAGGAAGAGATTGTTGAAATGGTGACCACAAAGTAATGAAAGAAGCTGAGGTAGATCCGTCACGAGCTATACAGATGATATAAAGCGAAAAAGCAGCCAGTGGATGAGTTAAATTAAGCTCAGGACAGCAAATCATGTTGGTTAAAAGGGCTCATCTCCAGCAGTGGTCTTTGACGTCTGGACAACGAAGAAGAAGATATTTCATTTCAATTCCACGCAAGTAAACTTGGCAGATTTGCAACTATAATTAAATTTTTAAATAAACATTTTACAAATATGAATTTCATTATCATGTCAATAAACACAATAAAATATTTAATATTAATGAATCTCCGCATGATAATATATTCTACAATAGGATTTAATTAAATTCCATTAGGGAGTTAATGAATTTTTTTAAATCATATTCGATATTATAAAATAATTTTTAACATGAGTAGTTATATTACAATAGAAAGTTATATATTAATTATCAAATCAAGGTGGGTATTAATTCATGGCAAGTAGCAGAAATCGTCGCATAAAGTAGACTCTTAACTCCCAGATATGCATATAGATCAGTAATTTTCGATGAAATCAATTTTTAATTCGAAAGATATTTCACGTACGAAGGTTTCTAAGTCGAAATTAATTCTCAATTCTTAGATCTTTTCTTTATCTACAAATTGAAGTGCTCTATTTAAAAATAACAAAAAAATACAAGATAAATTCTATTATTTTCGACACTCAATCACGCGTTCATAGATACCCATAAAACTATGGTTCAAGTTACACACTTGACATAGTAGAACATTCAACAAACCAAGATCACAAAATTTTATATTTGCTCTAATTTTATAAGACCTTACAAATATAAAAATATAATACAAATTACAATAAATTATCAAACTGGTGTTCGTTATGGATGATACACAAATTACATCTCTTTATAACATTCTGAAATGCATTATGCACATATTATATATATATATATATATATATATATATATATATATATATATATATATATATATATATATATATATATATATATATATATATATACATATAATATATATATATATATATATATATATATATATATATATATATATATATATATATATATATATATATATATATAATATATATATATATATATATATATATACATATATATATACATATATATATTTATATATATATATATATATATATATATATATATATATATATATATATATATATATATATATATAATATGAATATTTGAAATGGAATTCACACAGTCTATAAAATTTTGTCTAAGTAAGGTAAGAAACCGTTATTCCCCATCCAGTTATTTCCAAAATTAGTATTCAACAAATTTGAAACGGTCCTTATATTATGAGGCGGTGCACCATCGTATTGGAAGAACTGATTGCGTGCCTCAACTAAGGGTAGATTGTCCATGAATTCCTCAATAATTTTTTGATTTAAAATTTCGAGGTACCGTTGGTCATTAAGATTCTCTTGATATATAATACGTTAAAACACGACTGCCACGTATAATGTTATGGACTGTGTGAATTTTGTTTCAAATATCCATATTCATAATGCAGTTCAGAGTGTTATAAAGAGAGGTAATTTATGAATCAACCATAATGAACAACAGTTTGAAAATTTATTGTAATTCGTATCATTTTTAATAGTTGTAATGTCTAATAAAATTATGTGTAAATATTTAGTTTTTCATCTTGGCTTGTTGAATGATCCGCAATAAATTATATTTTCTTTTAATCTCTTGAAAATAGCTTTATTAGGTTCTTTTCTTTCTGGATAGCGATTGAAATATATCTCAGATGCAATAGTACAACTGATATAACTTTGAATAAAGCATTCTAACATATAATATTTCTCGTTATTTTCGTACGAAATTTACAATTAAATCAATTAATTCATATTATGACAGAAAGAAGTAGACTAGCTCCGTCATAGATGACACCTGCCCACATGGAATACATATAAAAAACGCAAAAAGTAATGGTGTAAAATATTATTCTCACTATTAAAGACTTACATATCAAAAGCAACCCGACATGTGACATATTCGTTAAAAAGGGAAAAAAAATCCGTTTCAACCAAACTACAGCCAAAAATGATTCCCAATTGAAAAAACACATCTTTAAGTCATACCTAACTCGAAATTGCACTTTTTTTAAATTTTATCGACGCCACTGGATTATACAGAAAAAAGTGCCTCAAGAATGTGAAAGTTATTATTTCGTAACTTCAGAAACAACCATGATATGCACGCTTGTCTAAAAGTGGTAAAATCGAACTTTCGTTTATAACTCGAAAACAAAAGACGATATCGAATTTTGGGTTTCGCCAGTGAATTCGTCTCGAAAAAAGAGATTCAGAATGCGACCTTTATTTTTCTGTATCTCCTATACCTAGAAACATATAAACATCAAAATTTGTCCACCCTGTACATACCTATATTTTACAGGTCGAAAAATTATTATCAAGAAGAAAAGCCTAATATAAAAACATTTTGTAACAGGAACTTAATATACAAAAACAAAAGTCCTTTTTTCTTTTATTCATATTTATTTTATTTCAATCAACGAACACGTTCCCAGAGGATACTGACTACGTGAAGAAAACCTAACACCTCTCCCCGCCCCTGTGACCTAGCGTAGTATTTTGAAAATCCACTTTCACCCCCAGAACGGGCCACGTAGTGTGGGTATGTTTCCTAAACCTGCAGGTCAAAAGCAATTTCCGTCCATCTCGAGGCCAGCTGTGTTTTAATGATTCCAGAAACTCTATGACAAAGTATATTTATCCAAGTGTATTTTGTCCAAGCTGAGGATGATATAATGCGTCTTAGAAAAATGGACAATTTGTATATTTCTGTGATATATTTTAAGAATTAATTATTAACTAAAACTGATGACACTGAGCTGTCGAAAAATTTTTCATTTGATTGTGAATATAGTGGAAATTGAGTTTAAATAAACGTGTTATTATTTTTGAAAATTATCACATAGTCTTTCAAGGGACTTTGCTACAAAAATCACAATACAAAAAAATTTATTTCTAACTTACAGTAGATATTAAGAACATTGGAACTCATTTCTTGTCTACTTTTTATTAGATAACATCAATATTTTGTACTTGAGGAGAAATGAAATAATATAGAATTATACGATTCATCATGTGGTCAAGGGAATAATAAGATTTATGTCAGTTTTGCAAACAAGCTTTACATTTCATGTTTGCAACGTTGAATTGAGTTGACGGTGTCCTAATAATCCGTTGTTTGACCTTATTGCATTCAATGATCCAAACTGAAATCAAAGGAATTTTCCTTAGATAGTTGACATTACCCATACCATCGACCCGGCGGAAACAATCTACCTGCGGCACAATATGCAATTACGCACGCAGCGCACAATAAGTTCCTTATTGAATTAGGGATGCCGTTGTTGATGCGTGAAATTCACAGGCACAATCACATAATGAGCCCAAACTGGTTGGAACGAGTTAAACCTTGATTCATGTCGAATTTCACGGAGAATCGAGCCGCGTGCACTGAGGAAATTAGTTTACACGAGACGTCTTGAGTGTCATCTCGGAAGAAACGAGGCGCGCTTATGATTTGAGGCGACAGGTGTGCCATATCGTCTTTGAAATGTGACGTTTTAGCGTCTGATAATTCATGCAACTTCGGTTATTGCACTGATGTGCAGTGTTTGAAATGTAATTAAGGAAACCATTTCTCATCATTTTGTTAAGGACATTTTTCATTATATTAGGCATCATCAAAAATTCCCAAGTCCTGAATCATTCTAGACAGATAATCTTCATTTTTGCCGGTATAAAGTGTGAATATTATTTCGTAGATGTTGATTCTGAACGAAAATAAAATGGGCTGGGTTCATATAAATGTCGTTCAAAATTTAAGGTAAATATTTCCCTTCTGTCAAAAATCCCATGTAAATGAAATGGAATTATAGCAAAATTACAGCGATAATTTTATTGTACAACGCGAAAGAGCTCTGGGCTAATTGCATCGTACGTATCTGTGGTAATTCCAATTTTAGAACCATGTTTCTATTCGGGAAATATTCCCATGAATAACACTCTTGCGTCAAAATAAACGGATAATTTAGCATTCCAGCGTGCTGAATTTGAAAAACTGCATTTTCGTATTTCGGAGAGAGGGCCCTTCACCTTCGGGTCTTTCTCCAAAAATTAAAATGAACTTATGCAGTTTTTTTGATAATAAGCTGCTATGCATGATTATCGGTAATTTTGATGCATTTGTGCAATCACCTACGAATATTTTCCTCCTGTCAAAAATCCCATTTAAATGCAATTATCGAAAATTACAGCGATAGTTGCATTGTAGAAAGCAAAAGAGCCGTAAGATAATTGCATTGTAGACCTATAATTGCATACCTGGTACCATAGTTCATATTACGTTTATTGATGACAAGCTGAGAATTTATGAATTACTAACGTCAGTTTAACAAGTTGAAAGTTTATTCCGGAAATATTCACTTATAATCTCCCTAGTGCTTGAATTATTTCCGGAAATTTTTCCGAAGGAAAGCATTCTTTAAAATTTTCTAGAAATGTGCGTGACTGAGGAAAATTCCCGGATATTACTTAATTCAAGGACGCGGGGGATTCGGTAAGAAAATTTCACACCTAAATGCAGCTTTTTTGACAACACGCTGCCAGGCAAAATTATCGGTAATTTTGATGCACTTGTGCAATTGCTTACGATAATGTAGGTACTAGATTACAAGCCCATTGGCCGTTCGAAACTGGCGTTAAACTGTATATCCATCACCGAAATAAAAATCGAAGGACAAACGCATGTTTGATATTAATGATTACTTTAATTGAATACCTTTCTGACGCAGCAGTTCAACACATGGTGGCTTCATCAGATAGAACTGAGTACCAAAAAGTTAGTTTCTCGATTGACATAAATTTTTGTACCTCAAGAAACTTAACTAGTGGGTTCATGAATCTCCCTGCCACTGCCTTGTCCAAAATTTGAAAATGCCACAAAATTTTTATAGCAAATTTGTGCACATTTGGTCTGATGGAGTTGATAATATGTACCGGACAAATCAAAATATTTTGAAAAATATAACACTGCGATTGCTATTTCGGTCACTAGACCATCATCGGGCAGATTGAGTTAGGAACTGAGTACAGAATAATTATAGATTTGCGCTTACGGGTGGGAAAGGATTATTGCAGGTACCTAAATAGACAAGAGGAACAAATTTCAAGAAGGGCTAATCGAGTGAATTTCACAAATTGGTACAATACAATGTTCTTAGAAAAGTCATTATTGTTTAAATACACTAAATATAGGAGAATATATCAAGTCAATCTGGTCGTTCAGCAAGATATCTTTTGCATTATTATTGAGTTTAAAAATTTCTAAGTGAGTAAGTTTGGTTCCTTTCGGTAATTTGTGCATGATTTGAAAATTATCTATTTGTGGAAATGGGTGGTGGTTTTCACGGCAATGATTTGAAAACGTTGAATCCGTTTTATTTTTCAAAAAAGATTGTTGGTGTTCTTTAAATCTTGTCTTGAACGATCGACCAGTCTGACCTATATATACTCCTTTACACACAGGACAAATCAACTTATAAACTCCTGAACTTTCAAATTTTGAAGTGATATCTTTGACATTGAATAAAAATCCTGAGAGTTTTGTCTTAGGTTTGAAAGCAATTTTAATATTACATTTAGGTATGACATTAGCAACTTTTTCTGCTAGAGGACCAAAATATGTTAAAGATGTGAATTTTTCCGATTTTTCTACTTTTAATTGGGGATATATGCTGTTGTACGCTAGTTGATTACGTTTCTTGTTTATCGTTTTCAAATCATTGCCGTGAAAACCACCACCCATTTCCACAAATAGATAATTTTCAAATCATGCACAAATTACCGAAAGGAACCAAACTTACTTACTTAGAATCATTAGAAATTTTTAAACTCAATAATAATGCAAAAGATATCTTGCTGAACGACCAGATTGACTTGATATATTCTCCTATATTTAGTGTATTTAAACAATAATGACTTTTCTAAGAACATTGTATTGTACCATTTGTGGAATTCACTCGATTAGCCCTTCTTGAAATATGTTCCTCTTGTCTATTTAGGTACCTGCAATAATCCTTTCCCACCCGTAAGCGCAAATCTATAATTATTCTGTACTCAGTTCTTAACTCAATCTGCCCGATGATGGTCTAGTGACCGAAATTGCAATCGCAGTGTTATATTTTTCAAAATATTTTGTGATTATAAACGTAAATATATATATATATATATATATATATATATATATATATATATATATATATATATATATAAGTAAGAATTATTCGTGTTAAACGGAAAACACGTCCGTGGTTAAAAAATTAAGTGAACTAGGACATTTATTTGAAACTAATCAAACAAACCTCCTAGCGGAGCTGGTTATAAGAGTTCACGAAGCATCGAAATATCAACATCTACCCTAGACGGTAATTGTTAGAAATGTTAATTTGTTTATCACAATCGATGGAAATTGATAGACAGACTGTTTCGCCCTTAATGGGGCTCATCAGTATCATCCATCCACCGAGAGTGATAACCAAACCAACATTTAAAACGGTCATACATATTTCTTCTAGTAACTCCATGACATATAAATATGACACAGCCCCACCAGTCGGAAACAATTGAACCACATCTTTCAGACAGACGAAAACATTTCGGCAACGAGAACTAGTACGTCCGGGACACTAGAAGGTGGCTACTATATTCGCTAAGCAGGAGTAAAGTTGACACATCAATTCGATGTGATTCAACATTCACACACCGCAAGCAGCAATCGCTCCGAATTTTATCGCAAAGGCAAATGAATATAAGTAAGAATTATTCGTGTTAAACGGAAAATACGCCCGTGGTTATAAAATTAAGTGAACTAGAACATTTATTTGAAACTAATCACTCTCGGTGGATGGATGATACTGATGAGCCCCAATAAGGGCGAAACAGTCTGTCTATCAATTTCCATCGATTGTGATGAACAAATTAACATTTCTAACAATTACCGCCTAGGGTAGATGTTGATATTTCGATGCTTCGTGAACTCTTATAACCAGCTCCGCTAGGAGATTTGTTTGATTAGTTTCAAATAAATGTCCTAGTTCACTTAATTATATATATATATATATATATACTTATATATATTATATATATATATATATATATATATATATATACTTATATATATATATATATATATATATATATATATATATATATATATATATATATATATATACTCACCGACTTAAAATTCGGGACTTAAAATTTTGATGAGATTTAATAGTATATGATAACATTTTCGCCTTAGTCCGATTCGAATGTTTTTTTTTTTCAAAATTTAGATAAATGTTTTCAGTTTAAGTAATGTTATTCAATTTTGAAAAAAAAAAGTTTACATGTAGAAATATAAAAGGAAATAGCTGAAAATTATTTTTCCCTGAAGTGTGTAACACCCTGTAGAGTAATTCTGCAATCTAAACTCCAGTGTATATGTTTTTGAAACATACAAAAAATTTAAAAATCGTATTCTAGAAGGTCTGAAACGAATAAAGACACATATTAACTTTTCAGTAATCTGGAAAACTAGCTGGTATAAATTCTACTTAAATAAAAACGTTCGCTTCAATTATGAAATCCAATCAAAATTTTGAACATTTCTTTATATGTTATATGCTTTTAGAAATACTTTCAAAGACTCTCCGATTTTAAAACCATCGATGTTCGAGTAGTAGTAATTTATTTTTCAATCGAATTACCACTGGGAAACAAACCTCTATATCCTTCAACAAAAGCAAAGTTGGCGAATATAGGATGCACTGTTTCAGCTACAACTGAATTATAAAGCAGTGGATGCCTTGGAGAATACAATTATATTCACCTGTAGCAACAGAGGCGAATTTTTGAATAAGGTTAGACGAAATTACAAAGCTTATTTCTAATTTTTATTGAAGTTACTTTTCTCCTCTCGTACGCCTGTTTGCATTAACTATGATGTATTGACTATGAAATATATATATATATATATATATATATATATATATATATTTTTTTTTCACTTGTATATAATATGTTTATTTCACCTTGGATACGGTTGCTATAAACACACTCATTATGCCCTAGGCCATTATGCCCGCATTTGCGGGCATAATGGATTCAAAACGCCCGCTTATTGTACTAGGAGAAATGAAGCAAATTTTATTGATTAAATACTTCATAATCCTTATCGTATACGACTCTGGATTTCTCCGGCAATGAATTATTCGCAGCTTTGGCTGCATTTTCTATGATATTCTTGGGTAAATTCATTTTCATTTCCATTATTTCTATAAGACTACACAAAGAAAGCAGCAATGACATTCACTGAATATGGTGACAAATATATTCACAAACTTCAAAATATCAACCAATGACATGCCTACTATGAGAAGGAAAATGGATAGGAGCAATGAAACGATTTCAAAATCGCTTTTTCATCATAATATAATAATTTTTTCGTGATAAATAAAATCTTGTATGCACCGCGTGGGTACTAGATCCTTATGCCCATCGGGCAACATTCATCCTCGGGCCAGAGGCCCTCGGGCCGAATGTTTCCCTCAGGCATAATGATCTATATAACACACTTACTACATAAAAAACTAATATATATATATATATATATATATATATATATATATATATATATATATATATATATTTATATATATATATATATATATATATATATATATATATATATATATATATAATATATATATATAATATACTATATACATATATATATATATATATATATATGAAAAACTTGGTTCTCGGTTGACTCTGAAGAGTAGGCAGGTTGAGACTTCAGAGTTGACAGGAAGCAGTACGGTTAGTGGAGTAGGCAGTTTGAGACCACGCAATCGTGTTATTTCCGATTCCTCCTAATTCGATTCGTGGAGTAGGCAGATTGAGGCCACGTATCTGAATTATTTTCCCTTCTAATTCTCCTGAAGATGGCTTCGCAAAAGGAGCCGAAACGTCGAGATTTTTCAAATCTTT
>JARQZK010000218.1:45000-52500 GCA_030704885.1 Cynegetis impunctata | reverse complement strand
ATGCAGTGCAGAAGTATGAAGAAGTGCGGCTATTATACTGTGATGAAAATACTGAATACGAGATTTTTGTAAGTGAGCATTGCGATGACGTCTGGGTAAGAGTGTACGATTTTCCACCAGAGTTAGAAAATAGGAAATTGAACGAATTTTTTGGGAAATTTGGCATGGTAAAAAAAATCAAAAATGAAATATGGTCAGGAGATGAAGACTTATACGGTGTAGAAAGTGGTGTTCGATCAGTTTTGATAGCTTTGAAAAAACAAATTCCCTCTTTTGTTACAATTGATGGGTTTAAGTCTTTAATTACGTACAGAAACCAAGAAAGGACCTGTATGACATGCAATTTACCAGGACATCTGAGAAAAGACTGCCCCTCTAAACCACAAAATAGAATGCAAATTCTGAGAGCAGCTGGCAGTCAACCCGCTTCGAAGTATACGAACCCTTCATATGCTGAATCTCTGCGAGAAACTGATGTAAGTACAAACCTTGAGATACCTGAAGCAGCATCCAATATGATTGTAATAGAAGCGGAAATACACAATGAGGATCGAGATGAATATAATGAAATTCAGGAAGAAAAGTCAGCAGAGATAATAGGAACAAGTGAGGATTTATTCAATGAGAGTATTAATAACGAAACTGAAAAAGAAGATTCCGATGAAACTGGAGACGATTTTGAGCTAAATCAGGAAGCAGAATTTGAGAAACAGAAACAACGAAGCGACAACCTCTACCAATTTTAACGTCGAGTGAGGAAGAAAGAAAAGTACCACCCTTGAAAATTACAATAGGAGAGAACGGCCAGAAAGTGAGTAAATGGAAAACAAAAAAAAGCAGCAGTAATAGTTCAGCAGGAACTGTATTAATTCAGTAATAATAGAAATAGATCAGGAGGAATTGTAAGTTATTTCATATTTAAAATTGTCATACGATGGGTACTCTACTAAAAACTATTAGCACGATAAATGTAAATGGAATTAAAGACTATAACAAACACTACTTGATAGCTAATTATATTAGGGACAACTCCATTGATATCATTTTTGTACAGGAAATTAATACTGACATTTTCAAATGCCAGTAGGTTATGAATTTTTATTTAATGTAGGTGATAATAATAGAAGAACAGGAATAAATTTTAGAAAAGGTTATAAAATAAGTGATATTTTGATGAGTAATGATGGCAGAATACTTTCTGCTACAATAGATAACATGCACTTTGTGAATGTATATAGCCCTTCAGGCTCTCAGAATTATAGGGACAGAATTAGGCTCTTTGAACAGGAATTAACTCCACATTTGAAATTTGCACAACCTCTATTTCTGTTGGGTGACTTTAATTGTGTGATTAAAAGGAAGGATACCAGAAATGATACCCCCATTTGCAAAAACTTAGGTAGTATCATCTCCCGACTGAAAATGATAGATACATGGGAGTTGATTCATGGTCAAAAAGTAGAATATACCTATGTTAGGAATAATTGCGCCTCAAGAATTGATAGAGTTTATTTGGAGGATGAATATAAAGGTATCGTTTTTAATAGTAAAATAATTCCAGTTGCATTCAGTGATCATAATGCTGTGATTGTTTGTTTAAAAGCAGATTCAAACGTATTCATTAAGCATGGATGGGGTTTCCAAAAAATAAGACCGTCATTATTGGCTAATTCAAATGTCACAAAAGAATGTGAAATCCTCATCAACGATTTGAAACAACATAAAACTTATCATGAAAACTTAATTTTTTGGTGGTTTGAAATTTTCAAACCCCGAATAAAGAAATTCTACAAGAAGATCGAAATTGAACGTGCTACTGACTATAAAAGACTACTAAATTTTTATAATAATTGCTTATTTGAATTGAAAGACAAATTGAATAACGGTGAACTTGTTGTTTGATGAATTTCGAGAAATAAAATTAATCATAAAAGAAATCAAAGAGAAACAAATGAATGAAATTTTTGCCGATCGTAATAATATTTTTTTTTCTGATGAGCAGAGCTTATATGATATTGTTGATCTGAGGCGAAAGAACAAAAATTCTTCCTTCCAAATGTTGAAAACAGAAGATAATACTGTCCTTAACACTAGTGATGATATTATTAAATACGTACGTAACGATGGAATACCAAAAGATCTTCACAACGCATCCAAATCTGAATGACAAAGATATGAAATGTTTATTATCTCACATTAAAAAAAAAGTTTCCCCTGAACACGGCACAAAATTAAATGAAGATATCAGTATAAATGAGTTGAAAGAAGTTCTCGATAACCTCGGAAAAAAAGCCTGTGGTATTGACGGTATCCCTATATTTCTATAAAAAAATTTGATTATCTTATAGATTGTGAACTAGTAAAATTATACAATGTTCTCCTGAATAACAAGGGAGCACCCCCGAAAAAGTTTACTGATGGAGTAATATTATTAATTACTAAAACTAAAAAACCAGAAAAATTAGAACACGACACACCAATTACTCTGACAAATTGTGATTATCGCATTATGATTGAGTAATCGCTTGAAAATAATAACTGAATATTCAATTGGAAAGGGACAATTTTGTGAAAAAGGAACACCAATATTCACAAATCATATATTACTTAATGATTTATTTATGTACTTTGAAAAACAACCTTCACTCGTTGATGGTATTTCGATTTTGAGTTTTCGAAGAGCTTTTGACAAAATTGCACACTTATATCTCTTCAAAGTTTTGGAAAAAATGGAGATTCCACCGAAACTGACCAATTTCCTTGAAAAATATTACGCAAATACTCATTCAAAGTTGCTGATCAATGGATTTTTATCTAATGATATTAAAATTAATGTAGGTATCAGGCAGGGGTGTCCAATATCTATGACCCTCTTCAGTCTTGCAATTGAACCCTTTCTTAACCTATGCTACTTTGTTCTTGAAGGAATTAGCATATATGAAGAAAACATTAAAATATGCTCATATGCTGATGATGTCATTATATTTTTGAAAAATTCACGTGATATAGACAATCTAATGTTTATTTTCAATATTTATCAGCGGGCAACAAACAGTAAAATTAAGTACAAAAAATCAAAAATATTACCACTAGGACAATGGAGAACCAATTACAATGATCTTGATAGGAAACCCTTCGAATATGTTCAGCATATTAAAATATTGGGAATTATTTATGGTGAAAACTTAGAGGAAACAAGAGAAATGAATTGGACAAATATATATAACAATATGCAAAACATATTAATAGGTGATAAATTACGGAACATGGACTTAATAACAAAAGTGAGATACATTAATACTTATATAAGTTCAAAAATATGGTATACTGCTCATATTGTGCCATTGAATGCTAAATATTATCAAAAATTCTGTTCAAGCATAGGCAAATTCATGTGGTACAAAAACCTGTATAGAGTCGGAAGACAACAACTATACTTACCAGTAGTAGAGGGAGGATTAGGGCTAATGAATATTTATATCAAGGCACAAGTTTTATTAGTTAAAACTTACTTTTACTCATGGATCTCAAAATACAGGGAAAATAAAATCAAGTATTCATCCTTCTTATGCAAATATATATTTGAGCACTCTTTGACTACAAATATTGGCCAGTACAAACAAATCAAAAAATTAATTAGCTCTTTAAACTTGAATAGAAATACTGATTTAACAACAAAAAAATTATATGATCTAATATCTAAAAAAGTAAGTGTCTACCGCCAATACAATCCAAATTAAGAAATAAAGAATACAATTGGAAAAATGGTGTGGTCCTTTATTCACAATAAAAATCTGGCTGCTTCCTGGCGATCATCTTTATACCTTGTAATTAATGATGCGGTATCCACCAGATTCAAATTGAAACAACATAACTTGGACAATAATGATTTATGCCTAAAATGACATTATGTGGATACTTTATGTCATATAAAAAAATATTGTATACCTTCAAACGAATGCTGGGACAAAATAGCTACTATGATTAGAGGAAGCCTTGGAATAAACATCGATTTATTCGATGACGTCCTGAGTTTACTTTCTATAGAAATCCCAAGGAAAAAAGATCGCAATTGTTATATGTGGTACATAACTGGGTTAATTTTTGCTATTATGAATTATGGAGGATCATGTGAACAAATGCTGAACAATTTGAGAAAAGACCGACTCAATAAGTGTAAAAATAATAATATAAATGAGTTTGGTCAAAAATTATTTTCCTTTTGATATATATGTATATATATATTGTTTTCTTTTTATTTCAATTTCGTTGTTTCTTTTATTTGTTTTATCGATTTTAAAATTTGAAATGCAAAATATGAGTGATATGTAATATGTGATAAAATAAATGGTAATGTTGGTATTGAAAAAAAAAATTGTTTACTTTTTCACCCACCTTTCCTCTATACTTCATAACGTTGGAATGAAGAAATAAATGATTAAATAGCAAAATTTAACAATGTAATAACAAATTTACTCAACAATAAAATTGTTTCGGGTTACTAGTCCATTATGAAAATTTTTGTCAAGACTGAACTACTTTCTCCAGTCTGATTATCCTAACTTTCCCAGAATAATTACTCGTATATTGTGAAATCGTGAAAAAGTTCATTTCAGAGTGTTGTAATTATAGCTGATAGTAACAATAGTGATTATGAGCTTTCCAGTGATGTGCTTCTGATATTTCTAATACCTACATCAAGAAGGACTATTTTCCTTCCTTCAATACTTGCAGATTCCAAACCTACGAAGTAATTTTTTCTAGTGCATTTTTAGGAAAAATCAGTGCAATATCCATTACATAGTATGTTCTTTTATTCTGGTTTCAATGTTATGTACAGTTTGGTCTATGTGAATAGCATCACAATCATTAAAGTGGATTTGCTATACACCACTTTTTCTTAACCGACGGTCCATCTTCATTATTTACCAAAACTGAACTCTAGTTTTTGATTAGTGCCCCTGGTTTACAAGTCACAATTACCCAATCTGTTGCAAATATTGTCAAAAAGATTGGGTGAATCTTACTTGAAAACCATAAGCACTAACTGGAAAAACTCTAGTTTTTCATTAGGGGTCATGGTTTACAAGTCAGAATTACCCAATCTGTTGCAAATATTGTCACAGTGATTTGCAACAGATTGAGTTAATCTTACTTGAAAACCATAAGCACTAACAGGAAAAACTTAGGTTCATTTGTGGTACATATTAAAAATAGATAGGTGAAAAAATTGCGGTACCTATATCATATCCACTATGATGATGAGTCTTTATGTGAGGTGAAAAATTATATAATATTGTCAAGTTATGATACATGATATGTCAGGAACATGTAATTTCATTCAAAATTCATTGAATTTCTGTTTCATTTGAAAAAAATTTTGCTATTTTGATCACTCAAAATTTTTGAATAACTTCTGAACTTATTTTGTTATATACTACTTTAATTTATAATATTGCTTGTTGCTGATGAAAAATTTTTCACAAAGCAAAATATTTTCATACTAACATTGAATAAATAGTTTTTTTTTTTTTATAACTCGAGGGACCTACAGTTTAACGCCGGTTCCGAACGGCCAATGGGCTTGTGAACGATGCACATTACCCAACAATTTATCTTATATATAGAACCATAAACTCTGGACATACACAACACCCAAGAGCAAGATGGGACTCGAACCCACAATCCTCGGTTTACAAACGGTATAAGGCGGTTCACCTTACCGCTGGTCTACCGAGGCCTCCTGAATAAATAGTATATTAGATTTTTTCAGGCACAGATCAATACAAAAACTCCACACTCTCAAAGTGGTTATTACGGCCCTTGCAAGTTTTTCGTTATCTGCTTACTTCTCGATTTCCAATTAGAAGTATATAGAATAGAATAACCGCAAAAATATTTGGAATTTCTTTTCGATAATAATTATTACATGCCCATACTTCAGAGGTTGTTATTTCAGCTACAGTTCAATTAATTTCTGTTTACAATCAAATTCGACCCAGGAGTTCGGATCATAAAATGTGATATCCCTTGAAGATATTCAATTTTTCGTGAACCATGAAAAATGAATGATCCCTATTACGGTTTCTAATTGGATTTTATATGAAAATATTATTGAAAGACGGTTTATGTCAGCTGTTGAACTTTTTCGGAAATACATAGATAACTGAGATAACTTAATTAAGTATCTTTTTTGTAGTATAAGGGATGATAAGCTTGACTTGGAGCATTACATGTGGGTATTGTGTATAGAGCATAAGAGGGATGTCCTTGAAGTAGTACATATTTGAAACGAATTTAAATTAAAATGATTGACAAATCAGAATTTCCAAAAATTTGAAGATATAAGGATTCAGAGGATTCTGATAACCAGTCCAAGATGAATTATCTGATCTGATTACTCAGATTCAGAATTCATATGTATTGATTTTGAGGTTATGAGGTTTATTATTAATACCCACTATCCGAAAATAATCTATGCTTTGTAATCGAAAAGTTAGTGATAATGTAATTTTGGAAGAACATGACCTCATTGTATAATTATGTTTATGCTGTTTACCACAGATGAACTGGTGAAGTACCACAGTACCACAGATAAACTGGTGTGTGGAAATAACATTAATTTCTTAGGTTTATTTTTACAAATATCAATGTCAGGAGTACAGGAATATGCAGCATAAAACTATGTCGACCCCCGAAAAAACATTTAGGAAAGAAATATTCATGATAAAGACTTGCGTAATAAACAACGGGTATTAACATAAGATGAATTATAAGTCTCACTTCAATATTTTACGCGATTAAGCAAAAATATGGTGAATGGCGTATCTGAATATAATAGTCTAAGGCTTCGACAGGTCGATGAATCAAACTATGTTTCGAACAACACTGACCTTCCAATAACAAAAATAAATATAGATTATATAAAGTGAAAATAATATCATGTCTCGCCAATTTAAAACTAGAGGATTTTGCATTAATTGATATATATGAATCATTATATTACTCAGGAATGCTATAAATATTCAAACATATCATAACAATCATATCAATATTTTTAAAGACAAAATTATTATCTGTTACATCGTAATTTTTAGTGACTTTCAATAACTTTTCAATTCTATTACTATAACAGCAGTATATTAAGTTATTCAGAATACATAGTTTATAGCTAATTTCCATATATGTTGCCACTGCTCGCGTATCTTCCCTCTAATTCCTGAATGCAGGGCCGGCCTAAGGGGTGTGCGAAGTATGCAGCTGCACACTCAAGACTTTTGGAGGGGCATAAAATTGACCAATTTTTGTAAAAAAAAAATAATGAATTTGGAAAATTTTTAGATACTGATTTAAATATTGGGCAGAAATATTTAAACTATACTCGCCGGCATATCATTGGAAGCTTGGACACTAAACAGCTGTACACTCCCCTCTACACTCCTCACCCAGCGTCGTTGCCAGTTTGTGGATTGAAAAATTAATTCACACAGCTAAAAATAC
>JARQZK010000218.1:27500-40000 GCA_030704885.1 Cynegetis impunctata | reverse complement strand
CCAAGAACCAAAATTAGAAGTTGACATAGAGAAAAAAATATAGTAATTGCATGATAACAAATCCCTAATTGCAATAACCAAGTGGAATTTAATTTATTGATACGCTCTTGGAATTGTTTTATTAGCCGACGCATGTTGATGAAAGTAGGTAGTTAGTTGAAGTTATATGCATTAATTTAGATAATAACTGTTCAAAATTTTATGATTAATTGGATGAAATTTGTTTTCGTCTATCGGCATTATGGCATACGTAATTACGCGATTATATGAAATATTTATTTATTGCATTTTAGATAAATACAAATGAAAATTCAGTTTTATTTATTTCCATGGAATGAACGTCATATTTCAAATCGAAATCAAGGTTGAATAAAACACTCTGTTTTTATTAAACATGGTGATGCATGTTTGACATTCATCAGGATCAGAATTAATGAGAGGTTTTACTGCTCACTGGCGATACGATAAATTTATGCATACCCTTAATAATTTCTTTGGTGTAATTGTGTGCCATTGACCAGTATTTCACAATTTTCAATATTTCAGATAAGGTTGCCCTCAATGCCTTGCGATTCTCAAGTTGATGCAATTTTCTGAACTACATCATTTTCGTGTTACTAGCTTTCCACACGCAGGTTAACTCGCGTGTTCACATGAAACTCAACGGCATTCACTGATTTACCTGAAGAAACGTTGAAGTAAAACAAATATAGTGCTAATTTTAAGATAATTTCTGAAAAAATATTTGTATATATATATATATATATATATATATATATATATATATATATATATATAATTATATATATATATATATATATATATATATATATATATATATATATATATATATATATATATATATATATATATGTGTGTGTGTGTGTGTGTGTGTGTGTGTGTAAAATGAATAATAACGACATTCATTGAGGGACACAACATTTATGAACCCACTTAAAGAACAGAATACTATTTTCATTTTGAAGAATGATTATATAAAGCGGAGTTCAATAAAACAAAACCAAGTAAAAAACAAATTTTTATCTGGAAGGCAAAGGTTCAAATGTCCAAAATACCGAAGTTGACTGAAAACAGTGAAAACGTAACACTATATACTGATTGGTATGATAATTTAAAGAAGAATATACCATATCATTGAAATTAATCCAATATTGGAAAACTTTTAAATTTTAGAAAAATTTTTCATATCAACACAATTATATTGCAGAAGTAATTCAATAAAGTAACAGATTCCGTGATTAAACCCTCATCCTCTTTATATTTAGTTTTGCTATAGTTTAGAAGTTTCCTACTGATGAGTATAGAGCGTGTTGCAGATAAAAGTTTTAACCAGATTATTTCATTTAATAAGTTTTGAAAAAAATTTACCAATAGGTTAATTACTAATTGTAGAGGAACATTGATGAACATTATTAGGTACTTGTTATGTTGTTGCCTCCCTTCGTAAATCTTGTACTAACTTTAAAATTTCACTTTGAACTACAAGGTGTATCAAATGAAAACGCTTTGGACACTGACTCAGAATTCGTAAAGAGAAACTGAAATCTTACGATTTGTTCATAGGATAAAACATGAAGATTTCGACTTATATTTTTAAATTTAATAGTATATTAAACAACAAGGTTTGAATACGACTCTTTGCATACGAGCGAGACAAATTGATGGAATGGGTCGAAGGCGAGGTCCGCAAGTGTATTGTATACGGCGTGTGCAAAGTACCGCTTTCAGGGCGAGATTTCCATGCGCAAAACTACATTATCTGAGGCAGTCGTATACAAAAATTATGTATTAAAATCAAAAATTTATCACAATTGATTCTCAAACAGAGCACCCAGTGGGTTTCAATGTAAAGTTTGTTTACGTAACACCTCCTCACATTTGCAAAGATCTATTCCGACATTCTTCTATAATACGTTGTTTTTAAAGATTTTTTCATTGAGTGGCAAAAACCACTGATTTCCGAAAATTACAGATCCTACTGATTATGGCGAAACAGATTCATCTAAATATATAACGTACCTAATGGAAAATATAAAATACGAAACAATGTAAATCCATGTCCCACAAAAAAAAATTCTACATATCTTCGGAATTTATAAAATATATATATTGAACGAAATATTCAGGTGAAAACTTTGATCCAGGACAAATTGCATATAAGTATATATCTATCTATTTATATATATATATATATATATATATATATATATATATATATATATATATATATATATATATATATATATATATCTATATTTATATATATATATATATATATATATATATATATATAATATATATATATATATATATAAATATATATATTATATATATATATATATATATATATATATATATATATATATAAATATATACATTGTTGCTAGTGAACTATTTTTAACTTTTTGATAATTATTAGCAATAACAGGCTTGGTGAATCTCAAAAAACTCGATTTTTTTCAAAAGTTGAAGTTTCGCCACGACATTCGTGGTTTCATCAAAACTTTGAAAAATTGAAATTTCTTTGACATTTATTGATTTGAAAATATTTGAATAGTTAAAAAAGACTACTATGCTTCATCAAAATTTTTCGGCTATGGCCGTTCTCTGTTATTTATTACGTGCTATTCAGTCCCATATTAACATTCAAATATGTTATTATTAGATGGTAAGGGAAACCACAGAAACCTTTACCCACGTAATGTTCGAAATAGGTTCAAATTATTTTGATTTTGAAAAGTCAAAGAATAGGGTACTATTTATTTATTTTCAAAAATTTTTTTATTGCGTCTGTGGCCGTCTTCAGTTGTTAGTTACGTGCTATGTAGTCCAATATCAGCAGACAGGTCTGTTGATATTAGATGGGAAGGAAACCACAGAAACCTTCACCCACGTAATGTACAAAATAGGTTTGAAATAAAAGAATTCAACAAACAAACTCTAACCATAAAAACTCATCTTCTTAGACAAAATCTAAACATCTAGAATTTTCAATTTTTCTAAAAAGTGAGTATAGTTTAGAACATGTGATCTCCAAAATTACAAGTAATGTCTTTTTAAAGAAAGTAAAGTCTTTTTAAAGACAACAATCAAATATTTTGAACCTATTTAGTACATTACGCGGGTGAAGGTTTCTGTGGTTCCCTTCCCATCTAATATCAACAGACCTGTCTGTTGATATTGGACTGAATAGCACGTAATTAATAACTGAAGACGGTCGCAGGTGAAAAAAAAATTTTCAAATATCAAAATAATTTGAACCTGTTTTCGAACATCACGTGTGTAAAGTTAATATTGGACTGAATAGCACGTAATAAATAACAGAGAACGGCTACAGCCGACAAATTTTGATGAAACATTGTAGTCTTTTTTAACTATCCAATTTTTTTCAAATCAATAAATGTCAGAGGAATTTCAATTTTTCAAAAGTTTGGAAAAGAGCCACGAATGTCGTGGCGAAACGTCAACTTATTAATAAAATCGAGTTTTTCGAGATTCACCAAGCCTGTTATTGCTAATTATTATCAAAAAATTATATATATATATATATATATATATATATATATATATATATATATATATATATATATATATATATATATATATATATATATATATATATATATATATTTATTTTTATTTATATATATATATATATATATATATATATATATATATCTATATATATATATATATATATATATATATATATATATATATATATATATATATACACACACACACTAACTGAAATGAAACCGTCCATGATATTCTCCACAGAAGTTGGCGAAGTTTGAATTACGGATCTGAAAATAAAATTGGTATTATCATTAGAAATTTGATCTTCAAGCTATTGCACACCCTTTTCAATACACAATATGTTCATTACTTTGTTTTCAATCATGTTGGAAACGATAGTTATTTTGTGCTGCTTATGTGGTGAGTGAAAAAGTAACACATAAACTTTCTTCTTTCCTTTTAATTTGTTATAAAATTTTGCTCTGCTTGATTTCACTACAAAACAGTTTTTAGTTCATGGTTTCAATACGAAGGTGAAAAATCAAGTTGCACTAGAAGTCAACAATGATGAAATGAAGGGAGGTGGTAAGTTCGTTCATCATTTAAACTAATTCAACCATTGAAGGAAGAAAACCGTTTTTTAAATTACTATAAATCGTGATGAGAATGAATATTTAACAACATTTAATTTTCCAAAAAGTATTAATTATTGGTATTTCCGGCTACAACAAACCAATAATATCGTTTCCTAAGTTTGTCATTTAGGAAATATCAATAATCGTTCTTCTGCAGTTCTGAAAAATGAAATGTCAACAACTGTTAGTTCTTTACACTACAAGGAGCTCAAGTGATACTTATCAATCAAATATGTAGTTTGCGGTTGAGCAACAATAAGGGCAGCCAAAATAGATCGAGATCCGATTCTAAATAATAGAATTATATTTCGAAAAATCACGCTTAAATATTAAACTGTAAAAAAAAAATATGTTATAAAGAAAATTCGCGATTTGCAGCGTGGTTAAAAAAAAAATGAAATCAACGAAGAAACGTATCTCAACGCCAACATAATTCACGTACAAAATTTCAACCCTCTATTGTGAAAATTTCAGGAAGTGCATCGCGTACTGATACCAGATCGAGATGCCATTCGAACGGAATAGTCACCACGAAATACAGCGCGTTTGGAAAATAAAATTGAAACTAAAAATGGATTTCAAGTCAACATAATCTCAATGTACGAACCAAACTTCAACCCTCCAACTCCAATCTGCAGAAGCTGTGAAATTCGGCAATTTTTCCAAAACCACGAAAAATGAAATACCAATCTACGTAAAATATATATACAGTGCTTTCATGATGAAAGGAACAAATTCATTAAAAAATTAGGTTTCTATTTCATGTTAAAATCCTCGGACAGGTCGATTAGTATTTTTATTTGGGCATTTTTCGCAATAAAAATTTTGTATACAGGGTGTCTCATTCAAGAGCTATGGCTTTGTCATTAGTTTTTTTAAAGGTAGTACCCTGTATATTATTTCACTTTACAATTCTACGATAAATTCTTATCACTTTTTGTGAACATACCATATGCCTCAACTCGATGGATTGCCAGAAACGGAGATAGTGGGTAATCAGAGGTACGATATGAAAACACACAAATGTAATTACTAATTTAATTTTTACATATGTTCAATCTGTTGTCCGTTTACTTCGAGACATTTTTGAAGTCGATTCAATGTTTCCCGTTGCACATTTTCAATTACTTCTGGACTGATAAGTCTTATTTCCTGCCTGATTCTCTCTTTTAGATCATCAATATTATTTGGTCTATTCAAATAAACTTTAGACTTCAAATAACCCCATAAGAAAAAAATCCAATGGGGTTATGTCCGGTGATCTTGGCGGCCACTCAATCGGACCTCTCCGTCCTATCCATTGGTTGGGCAAAGTTGCATCAAGAAATTGTCGAACAGCGATGGAATAGTGAGGAGGTGCCCCATCTTGTTGAAACCATATCTCGTTATTAGGTATGTCAGGATCTTGTGGGTTAGGAAACAAAACAGCTAAAGCCGGAATGAGTTCGAACTGGAGAAAGTTCAAGTAGTCCTCTCCGTTTAGTGTTCCTTCAAAAAAATAGGGACCAACTATACGATTTCGAACAATCGCTGCCCATGTATTAATTTTTTGAGGCCGCTGTGTGTGGCATTCTTGCATCCAATGAGGATTCTCGGTCGCCCAATACCTACAGTTTTGTCTGTTGACGGTGGCCATTTAAAGTAAAGGTGGCTTTCATCAGAAAAAATTATGTTTGTAATGAAATTTAGATGTTGATTTATGAATTTCAAGAATCTGCTCACAAAACTGTACTCTGCGGTCAAAATCGTCTTCTAATAATTCATGTACAAGCTTTCTTTTATAGAGATGATACTTATTTACCTTAAGTATTTTATGCACGGACCCTACTGATAAATTGAAATTATTTGGAAATTGTAAGTAATGGATGTATGAGGGTTATCTTGGGTTTTCTAGTAGAACGTTTAGCACTGTTTCTTCAGATACTCTCGGTGGTCTTCCTTTAGGTAAATCTCTAACGTGGCCGTATCTCCTGAATTTTGATTTAATTTTGCTGACTGTCGATCTAGTAATTGGCGGACGATCAGGATGATTTTCATTGAATAGATTGCAGACTTCTTCTTGTGAACGCACCCTATCTCCAAAACCAATCATCATAAGTACTTCAATACGTTCTCTCTCAAGTAATTGCATTTTCTTAAACAATGAAGTAGTGTAGTGCCTGGAGCGTTAAAAACGTGAAAACTGCGGACTATACAGCACCAGTGAATGAATTCAGATGGTACATGTGAAATTTCATTCTTCAGATTTAATGACAATGTTTACCTAAATTTTTTTTTGTACTTTTAATCCACATTTTAAATCTCCAGGTGCTCCACTATCTCCGTTATAATCTGGGAATCCATGTAGTTGAGGCATATGGTATGTTCACAAAAAGTGATAAGAATTTATCGTAGAATTGTAAAGTGAAATAATATACAGGGTATTACCTTTAAAAAAACTAATGACAAAGCCATAGCTCTTGAATGAGACACCCTGTATACAAAATTTTTATTGCGAAAATTGCCCAAATAAAAATACTTATCGACCTGTCCGAGGATTTTAACATGAAATAGAAACCTAATTTTTTAATGAATTTGTTCCTTTCATCATGAAAGCACTGATATATATATATATATATATATATATATATATATATATATATATATATATATATATATATATATGTTAGTATATATATATATATATATATATATATATATATATATATATAATATATATATATATATATATAGCTTGGAAATATCGACTTGATTAGACTTGAGAGAAATTGTTTAATCGGGATGTAAGTCACAAAACTTGAACTGCGGTAAAACTCTTTATTGAAGAAATTACCTAGCTTTCGGTCATTTGCATGTCCATCTTCAGGGTACTAAAAGAAACAATATAAAACCAATATATGGTGAGACCAAATGTCTCCTTAATACTTACTCTCAATGTGAGTTAACCGAAAACAAAAAACATATTGAGACATTGTAAAAACTATAAAATGAAATGAACAAAAAACACATCGATGAGAACGTACAATATTTAAAGTTGACAATTGTTAAATGCGAAGCAAGATGTCTAGGGATAAACTGGAAGAAAAATCAGGTACTAGAACAAAAATGATAACAGTCAAAACCAGTGAAACACAACCTAACCTGAGCAGGAAGAAACAATTGAAAATTACAAAGGTGGAATGGAACCTGACGTGGTGTCTGTGACTAAAAACTTCTTCTTTTTGTTAAAATGGTCTTCAATGAGTTTGATAACGTTGCAATACATTGTGTTACAGTTCTGTGAGTCTGTGACAAGATTTAAATTATTTGAGTGACATTTGATTTCCAACGATTCAATGAAACTTCTTTTTGTATGATTCTTCTGAGCACCTATGATGGCTGAATCCCCAAAATTCAACAAAGGTCATCGTATGAATTTTGGGGATTCAGCCATAATTGGGGCTCAGAAGAATCATACAAAAAGAAGTTTCATTGAATCGTTGGAAATCAAATGCCACTCAAATAATTTAAATCTTGCCACAGTCTCACAGAACATTAACACAATGTATTGCAACGTTATCAAACTCATTGAAGACCATTTTAACAAAAAGAAGAAGTTTTTAGTCACAGACACCACGTCAGGTTCCATTCCAACTTTGTAATTTTCAATTGTTTCTTCCTGCTCAGGTTAGGTTGTGTTTCACTGGTTTTGACTGTTATCATTTTTGTTCTTGTACCTGATTTTTCTTCCAGATTATCCTTAGACATCTTGCTTTGCATTTAACAATTGTCAACTTTAAATATTGTACGTTCTCATCGATGTGTTTTTTGTTCATTTCATTTTATAGTTTTTACAATGACTCAATATGTTTTTTGTTTTTGGTTAACTCACATTGAGAGTAAGTATTAAGGAGACATTTGGTCTCACCATATATTGGTTTTATATTGTTTTTTTTGGTACCCTGAAGATGGACATGCAAATGACCGAAAGCTAGGTAATTTCTTCAATCAAGAGTTTTACCGCAGTTCAACACAGAACGAAAAACGTACGTGAATATAATGAATAAAACCATTGTGATAATGTATTCGGACATCAATTTTCAACCGATGCTCGAGTTCATTGAATCAATGTATTATTATTGATTGCTTGATGTTCAAGTGATTATATCAATCCCCGAGAGGCATTAATCACCTGGATTTCAGAACAAAGTACATTCTACTAATGACCACTGTGTATCAGTCAATCAACATCCAGCATGATATTAATGTTTTCTGTACATCAACCGATCAACTGCAGTCATTGAATTAAGGAACCCAGGACAATGACTCAATAACCGATACATTAATTCTAAGCCATGCGCACAATGACTTTCGAACATCGTTCAATGTTCGAAGACGTTAATATAATGTAAAAACACATCGATCAGGAGGTTTGTTTGATTAGTTTCAACGTAATCAAACTCATTGAAGACCATTTTAACAAAAAGAAGAAGTTTTTAGTCACAGACACCACGTCAGGTTCCATTCCAACTTTGTAATTTTCAATTGTTTCTTCCTGCTCAGGTTAGGTTGTGTTTCACTGGTTTTGACTGTTATCATTTTTGTTCTAGTACCTGATTTTTCTTCCAGTTTATCCTTAGACATCTTGCTTCGCATTTAACAATTGTCAACTTTAAATATTGTACGTTCTCATTGATGTGTTTTTTGTTCATTTCATTTTATAGTTTTTACAATGACTCAATATGTTTTTTGTTTTCGGTTAACTCACATTGAGGGTAAGTATTAAGGAGACATTTGGTCTCACCATATATTGGTTTTATATTGTTTTTTTTAGTACCCTGAAGATGGACATGCAAATGACCGAAAGCTAGGTAATTTCTTCAATAAAGAGTTTTACCGCAGTTCAAGTTTTGTGACTTACATCCCGATTAAACAATTTCTCTCAAGTCTAATCAAGTCGATATTTCCAAGCTATCATATATATATATATATATATATATATATATATATTATATATTATATAATATATATATATATATATATATTATATATATATCAGTGCTTTCATGATGAAAGGAACAAATTCATTAAAAAATTAGGTTTCTATTTCATGTTAAAATCTCGTCGACAGGTCGATAAGTATTTTTTTTATTTGGGCAATTTTCGCAATAAAAATTTTGTATACAGGGTGTCTCATTCAAGAGCTATGGCTTTTGTCATTAGTTTTTTTAAAGGTAATACCCTGTATATTATTTCACTTTACAATTCTACGATAAATTCTTATCACTTTTTGTGAACATACCATATGCCTCAACTTGATGGATTTCCCAGATTATAACGGAGATAGTGGAGCACATGGAGTTTTAAAATGTGGATTAAAAGTACAAAAAAAAAAATATAGGTAAACATTGTAATTAAAACTGAAGAATGAAATATCACATGTACCATCTGAATTCATTCACTGGTGCTGGTTAGTCCGGAGTTTACACGTTTTTAACGTCCCGGGCCCTACACTACTTCATTTTTAAGAAAATGCAATTACTTGAGAGAGAACGTATTGAAGTACTTATGATGATTGGTTTTGGAGATAGGGTGCGTTCACAAGAAGAAGTCTGCAATCTATTCAATGAAATCATCCTGATCGTCCGCCAATTACTAGATCGACAGTCAGCAAAAAAATTGAATCAAAATTCAGGAGATACGGCCACGTTAGAGATTTACCTAAAGGAAGACCACCGAGAGTATCTGAAGAAACAGTGCTAAACGTTCTACTAGAAATCCAAGATAACCCTCATACATCCATTACTACAATTTCCAATAATTTCAATTTTAATCAGTAGGGTCCGTGCATAAAATACTTAAGGTAAATAAGTATCTCCCTATAAAATTAAGCTGGTACATGAATTATTAGAAGACGATTTTGACCGCAGAGTACAGTTTTGTGAGCAGATTCTTGAAATTCATAAATCAACATCTAAATTTCATTACAAACATAAATTTTTTCTGATGAAGCCACCTTTACTTTAAATGGCCATGTCAACAGACAAAAACTGTAGGTATTGGGCGACCGAGAATCCTCATTGGATGCAAGAATGCCACACACAGCGGCCTCAAAAAATTAATACATGGGCAGCGATTGTTCGAAATCGTATAGTTGGTCCCTATTTTTTTGAAGGAACACTAAACGGAGAGGGACTACTTGAACTTTCTCCAGTTCGAACTCATTCCGGCTTTTAGCTGTTTTGTTTCCTAACCCACAAGATCCTGACATACCCTAATAACGAGATATGGTTTCAACAAGATGGGGCAACTCCTCACTATTCATTCGCTGTTGGACAAATTTCTTGATGCAACTTTTCCCAACAGATGGATAGGACGGAGAGGTCCGATTGAGTGGCCGCCAAGATCACCGGACATAACCCCATTGGATTTTTTCTTATGGGGTTATATGAAGTATAAAGTTTATTTGAATAGACCAAATACTATTGATGATCTACAAGAGAGAATCAGGCAGGAAATAAGACTTATCAGTCCAGAAGTAATTGAAAATGTGCAACGGGAAACATTGAATCGACTTCAAAAATGTCTCGAAGTAAACGGACAACAGATTGAACATATGTAAAAATTAAATTAGTAATTACATTTGTGTGTTTTCATATCGTACCTCTCATTACCCACTATCTCCGTTTCTGGCAATCCATCGAGTTGAGGCATATGGTATGTTCACAAAAAGTGATAAGAATTTATCGTAGAATTGTAAAGTGAAATAATATACAGGGTATTACCTTTAAAAAAACTAATGACAAAGCCATAGCTCTTGAATGAGACACCCTGTAAACAAAATTTTTATTGCGAAAAATGCCCAAATAAAAATACTAATCGACCTGTCCGAGGATTTTAACATGAAATAGAAACCTAATTTTTTAATGAATTTGTTCCTTTCATCATGAAAGCACTGTATATATATTTTACGTAGATAGGTATTTCATTTTTCGTGGTTTTGGAAAAATTGCCGAATTTCACAGCTTCTGCAGATTGGAGTTGGAGGGTTGAAGTTTGGTTCGTACATTGAGATTATGTTGACTTGAAATCCATTTTTAGTTTCAATTTTATTTTCCAAACGCGCTGTATTTCGTGGTGACTATTCCGTTCGAATGGCATCTCGATCTGGTATCAGTACGCGATGCACTTCCTGAAATTTTCACAATAGAGGGTTGAAATTTTGTACGTGAATTATGTTGGCGTTGAGATACGTTTCTTCGTTGATTTCATTTTTTTTCAACCACGCTGCAAATCGCGAATTTTTTTTATAACATATTTTTTTTTTACAGTTTAATATTTAAGCGTGATTTTTCGAAATATAATTCTATTATTCAGAATCGGATCTCGATCTATTTTGGCTTCCCTTATTGTTGCTCAACCACAAACTACAAAGTGAAAAATTATCTTATCGAATACCCCTCGGGCCTTGATAAATCCTCAAAATTTTGTAATAGAGAATCCTTCAAGCGTGTTGCTCAAGGATAATAGCACTCGGCCTTCGGCCTCGGGCTATTATCAAGCAACACGCTTTCAGCATTCTCTATGACAAAATTATCTCGGTATTATCAAGGCCCTAGGGGTATTACTACTGATAATATCTGTTCTGCCTAAGATACAAGATATCATTTGTTAGAAATCAAAATCAGCAAATCATACTTTCCCGAGAATTTAGCTATTATCGAAACATGAAGACGTATTTACAATCTCACATTTGTATAGAAAAAATTGTGGTTAGATCAGCCCTCTTCTAATGATTTATCTGCCACGCTGCATCACAGCAATTGTGAATGAGATATAATTGATATAAATGTTTCAACACTGTTTATAACTGTAGGTCACGGGTTTGTACCAGAAAGACCACATAGCCAGCAGAAACATCCATTATCAAATCGAACCAATGCTGATAATACTGAAAAAAATATTCGTTCAAAGACATCTTTAACGCTAACGAAGGTTGGAGACTACTATTACTATATTCCTAGGAATAATGGAATTCCTGTGAGTAGCTTTTAATGAATTAGCGATTTTGTATATTTTCAATTATACTTAAACAATTATTTATTACGGGGATGTCGCCAAAATGTGTTGAAACTATGTAAGTGCACTATATGGTGAATCAGAGAGCGTTTTATGGATAATCGCAAATATTCTTTCATTTCGAATATTTATTTCCTTCTAATAATTGTTGGTAAACAAAACACATTCACATATCAGTCTCAAGTTTATCAACAATGATTCAAATAAATAGAATTTAAATAGCTGAGTAATGTTATAAGGACAGTGTGATTTGCTACGCTACTGATA
>JARQZK010000218.1:20000-25000 GCA_030704885.1 Cynegetis impunctata | reverse complement strand
ATTCGATAATTAATTACCAAAACTTGACATTTCCTTAAACTAGTTCTAAAATTGTTCACGGTTCAAAATAACCTGAAATAGTCCAGGAGCATTGTAAAGAAAAAATCGTGGTGAGCTGGACTCTATTCCGAATTTAACTTACATTTGAGGGATTGTTTCTAGCTAATAGAGGGTGTCGTTGCTGAGTTTTGGAACATACTCGTGTTCTAAAACTCACTTCAACTATAGGGGGAGGTTTTCTTTCCATATCTTTCAAACCATATGGTTTATTATATAGCTATTAAACAGAAAAAATTTCTATAAATGTGAAAAAATGCAGGATTTGGAATAATAGATATATACTTTTTCATGCCTCCTCCCCTCCCTCGTCAATCCCTTTCATCTCTACCCCCTACCTCTTCTCGTTTGAAATCCCCTCAAGGTGTTCATGATGAGATGTGTTGTTTGAAGGAGTAAATTTCTCACTCACATCACTCACTTTTTTAAACTCTAGGTTTTCTATATTTACTCTATCTTACTTTTCAATTTTATCTGAAATCTAAATTTGGTGAGACTCTCTTCATATTTACAGACTTGAGTGCGTTAGTAATCATTAAAATTAATTATTAACGAACGGTAGCGAGTCTTTCTGTTGAGCACGACGACTTTTAGGAGGTCTGACGTTTTCGTAATTCGAAATTTTTTTCGACAATTATTCTTTTCATGCCTCTTGGAGACGAACTGAAAAGTTTGTCTCTTTGTATGTTTGTCTGCCCGTATTTTCTACGGCAAAGGCCGCTAAACTGATTGGATTCACTCTAAATTGTTACCTTCTATACATCGTTACTGTATTTTTGGTGCAAATCGAAGTTTATTATGTATGATTGAACATTAAATTTAGAAAGCCAGGGACAAGATTCTGGTTATGCTGTAAGGAGGGACAGTTGGAGTGGACAACTTGGATAACATGAGATATAGCATGTTCCAAACTGTGGTGGCAAAGCAAAACTTTCAATTATCTAGACTACCTCCCCTCCCACACGCAATTTTCCACTCGTACAGAGTCCAGGTTCAAATAATCATCAAATCATGAAAAACATACTGGTTGACCATGGTCAATTTCATACATTACTGAAGTGAACCAGAAAAATTCTTTAATAATTTAAATAAAAAACTTTTCAAGGGAGCTGGTTATACGTATTCCGCAACGCAAAATCTGCATTTACAATTCAACGGTGAACTATAGAAATTATCAAGTCACCATGGCTCAAAATCTGCATACAGCTGTTTCGATCTTATTAGATCTCATCAGTGCAGCTTATTTGACTTGGAGTTAATTAACAAATTTCTAATTTTTCCCCAATAAAATTCGTGGTCGGTAACACTCACTGTCTGGATAACAACCCAGAGCGACCTCCAACCAAAGATATTGGAAACCACCGTTTAGATCGAAAATGCAGAAATTCGTTGCGCAACACGTACCGCCTGACATCTACTCTACAACAGTGGCGTATATGATTCCAGGGCACACTAACATAGACATGACATGACTACATGACAGTATTATTTAAAAAAAGTTCTTTTGTTATTTTGTTTGGATTCTTTGTGCAGATCACTTGTATCTCGCGCCCTCAATACCTGATACAATAAGATGTAATATTTTTCATAAATTGTAACACTGAAAAAAAAGGTTTTTTGTGGTGTGCTCGCGTCCCCTTCAGTATGGGCGCGCCCCACGTGTTGAGAAACGCTGATATAAGGGCATCTTTAATATTAAACATCAGATATCAATGATCATCCTCATTACTAGTCAGACATCATCAGTGAACATCACTGAAGGTGAGTGGTTATGGCTAATAAAGAGTGACTATGATTCATAACGGTCAAGGATTTCCGAAATGATCGAGGGCACACATATGTTGGCATATGTTTACTGATGATATATATATATATATATATATATATATATATATATATATATACATATATATATATATATATATATATATATATATATATATATATATATATATATATATATATATATTAATTTGGCTCCCCTTCTAACCTTTGAATTTGCAAAATAGTCTGTGACTGATTATAAATCCAATGCTTCTGCTACTTATTTCTCGACATACAACATGCTGAAATTGTTCAATCTCTACTCGGTTAATGTACTTCTTCGGAGCTGCTTGATGTGTTTTGAAGAACTCGTAATACGCTCCACACTGGCTGTGCAGAAGCGTTAGAAAAATTCTCAGAATGACCAACAATTCTGGTAAGCATTCTACGAGATTTTTTTTCAATATTCTAAATAGTGTGATACGCACCAGTTATGAGTGATGGTCTCAGTTGTGAAAAAACATCATGGAAGCATTCGATTTTTCTTCTCAAATCATCAGTTGCGAATTTGTATTTTTCATTTACTTAGCTTTTTCAATATCTTTTAATTGTTTCAATCTTTCTGATGTCAAAAAACCAAATATATCATTAATTTCAGTCCATTGTAATAGCTCGCTACACATTCTGTCTATAGCCGCAAAGTATCCAACTCTATGTTTATCGGCAGTTCCTAGAGCGGTGCGTTTTTCTCGCTGTACCGGAAGACCTGCCGCATCATAACCTAGTTCCATCCAAAATAAGTCTGCTTTCTCAGCAAATGAATTGTATGATTCCTCTTGTCTCGTTTTAAATTTTTCAAAAATGTTTAGTGTTCGCTGGGTGACGAAACTATCGGGTTTTATACTTTGCAATATCAATTGAGATGTATTGATAATTTTAAGGACAGAATTGCACCATATAAATTTATGTAAAAGGTCCATTAAATATAATATTTTCCAAATTGAATAAAACTGCCTTCACGGCTTTTTGACGCGTAGTACTTAAACTTTTCAGCTTCAGATCTCGGTTTGAAAGCTCTGCTTCATTTCCCTCTCATGCTCATTACGTGTTTGAAATATGTCTTTAGCCAAATCCTTAAGAATCTTACCAACCAAATTTGTTGTCTTCTGTGTGGCGTCTAATAAGTTATTCCAACGTCGGTATGAGTGGGCAAGTCCTTTGAAGGACTAGCATTGTGTTCTGCAGCGTGAACTAGAACTAGATTGATTTGGTGAGCGGCACAATGAACATATGACTAATAACAATTTCTCAAGAAATTAGTATAGTAGGATATCGGCAGTAGATATACAATATATATATATATATATATATATATATATATATATATATATATATATATATATATATATATATATATATATACTATATATATATATATATATATATACATATACATATATACATACATATATAATAATGTAAATGAAACTTCGGATTATGATTTTCACTTTATTTTCTTAAACATAACCAGTGGCGGATTTAACAGTGGGCGTAGTAGGCATTCGCCTAAGGGGCCCGGCAGTAGGCCGGGGGCCCTCGAGGACCCTTAACTAAAAAATGTTTTTTTCTGGAACAAAAATTTCTTGGGGACCTATACCGAGTCAGAAGTCTAGTCATAACAATAAAGCTGTTGGAATATCTACTACCGATATCCTACTATACTAATTTCTAGAGAAATTGTTATTAGTCATATGTTCATTGTGCCGCTCACCAAATCAATCTAGTTCTAAATCACGCTGCAAAACACAATGCTAGTCTTTCAAAGGACTTGCCCACTCATACCGACGTTGGAATAACTTATTAGACGCCACACAGAAGACAACAAATTTGGTTGGTAAGATTCTTAAGGATTTGGCTAAAGACATATTTCAAACCCGTAATGAGCATGAGAAGAAAATGAAGCAGAGCTTTCAAATCGAGATCTGAAGCTGAAAAGTTTAAGTACTACGCGATGGGCTTCGCGCCAAAAAGCCGTGGAGGCAGTTTTATTCAATTTGGAAAATATTATATTTAATGGACCTTTTACATAAATTTGTATGGTGCAATTCTGTCCTTAAAATTATCAATACATCTCAATTGATATTGCAAAGTATAAAACCCGATAGTTTCGTCACCCAGCGAACACTGAACATTTTTGAAAAATTTAAAACGAGACACGAGGAATCATACAATTCATTTGCTGAGAAAGCAAACTTATTTTGGATGGAACTAGGTTATGATGCGGCAGGTCTTCCGGTACAGCGAGAAAAACGCACCGCTCTAGGAACTGCCGCTATACCTACATAGAGTTGGATACTTTGCGGCTATAGACAGAATGTGTAGCGAGCTATCACAATGGAATGAAATTAATGATATATTTGGTTTTTTGACATCAGAAAGATTGAAACAATTAAAAGATATGGAAATAGCTAAGTAAGTGAAAAATACAAATTCGCAACTGATGATTTGAGAAGAAAAATCGAATGCTTCCAAGATGTTTTTTCACAACTGAGACCATCACTCATAACTGGTGCGTATCACACTATTTAGAATATTGAAAAAAAATCTCGTAGAATGCTTACCAGAATTTGTGGTCATTCTGAGAATTTTTCTAACGCTTCTGCACAGCCAGTGTGGAGCGTATTACGAGTTCTTCAAAACACATCAAGCAGCTCCGAAGAAGTACATTAAGCGAGTAGAGACTGAACAATTTCAGCATGTTGTATGTCGAGAAATGAGTAGCAGAAGCATTGGATTTATAATCAGTCACAGGCTATTTTGCAAATTCAAAGGTTAGAAAAGGCGCTAAATTCTGTTGAAATATATTTATACCTGAATTTTATCATTCATTGTATCTCAACTATTCTTGTTTTTATACATGTATACCTGGATTTACTTTTACACTTTTACATTTTTTTATACTATTAGATATTTTCTTGCAATTATACACCTTTCGAGCTGTTAACTTAATATCTGTTTTCTTTTCTCATGGAATAATGTGAGTCATATTATATGTAATAATTATTATGAATAATCCCCAAATAATTCTATAATATTACCCATATCAACATGATTTTAAAACCTTTGGGGTTATAGTAGGAGGGGAGGGGTACTTTAAGGGCCGTACTTAAGGTTGCCCA
>JARQZK010000218.1:5000-17500 GCA_030704885.1 Cynegetis impunctata | reverse complement strand
ATGAAAAATTAATTACATAGTCAAACTGAATCTGATATATGTGTTTTCTATGTTACTTATGAATGCAGAACAGAAGTTAATTTAAAAAGAGGGTTAGTTAACTTAAAAAAAATCTATTTCGGATTCAAGTAAAGACTTATTGTGCGTAATTCAGACAAAATAAATTTGTTCGATTCACATAAAGTAAAATTATATTTGAGTAGTAACTTCAATGATAAAATATATCAAATTCAGCTTGGGTTATCAACTGATACGCCAAAAATAAACTATTTACTCATATGGACTTTTTATTTTCCTGCAAATTCGGTACAGCCCTGTATCTGAAGTTGTAACTCGAGTACGATCTCTGCTCATTGAATTGCCACCCTCGGATAATCTAAAAAGTGAAGCACGTAATTCGAGATTCCCGGAAGGGTTACAACCCCTCGACGCGGCTCATTAGCAGACATATTGGGCGAAGTATCGGGTTCTCACTTGCCCCATCTCACCTTGTAACAGATCCAGAATTTACACCATAAGGTACCCGTTGAAAATGAATCCTATTAAATTTGTACACGGCGAACAATATAGAAATATTATCAACAACTTCGTAATGATGAAGCTGATGGTATGTTATAATCCTCATTACTTAAAATGAACATGGCAAGTTGCATTCTCTTCGGAATTCAAATAAGACAAAATTTATTTCATTCACTTGACTGTTCTGTTCATGATGAAATGGCAATTCTTACATGGTACAAGTTTAGCTAATGGTCAAAGCATTACTGCTTGACTACATCATTATTTACATTTCAGATGAAAATGAAAAATTGTAATGTTTCAAGGGGTTGCAGACGGGCGTCAATTATCAACCACTGAATTCCATCCTGAAGAGCGAAATATCATAATTCATTATTATTGATATACATGTAATTATAAATATATATATATATATATATATATATATATATATATATATATATATATATATATATATATATATATATATATATAATTATATATATATATATATATATTATATATATATATATATATATATATATAATATTATATATATATATATATATATATATATATATATATATAATATATATATATATATATATATAATATATATTTATGTATTTATATATATATATATATATATATATATATATATATATTTTTGTTTTTATATATAATACAAAATATATATATATATATATATATATATATATATATATATATATATATATTTATATATATAGTGCGGAAAAAAAGTATGGACTTACCCTAATAATTTGGTAGCCTTCAGGTTTTATGGAAAATGCTCGAACAGGTCGATTTAGTTTTTCCGTTTCCCACATTTTGACGAAATTATTTTGTTCTTTTAATGACATCTGTCAAAAATATGACGTCATCGACATTTTTCTCAAATGACAGTATATAGCATGCGATACATCGCTTGAAAGGTCTTGCTTCACTTCGTATGTTCCTACATGGTACAAGTTTAGCTAATGGTCAAATGATTACTGCTTGACCACAACATCATTATTCACATTTCAGATGAAAATGAAAAATTGTAATGTTTCAAGGGGTTGCAGACGGGCGTCAATTATCAACCACTGAATTCCATCCTGAAGAGCGAAATATCATAATTCATTATTATTGATATACATGTAATTATAAATATATATATTTATATATATATATATATATATATATATATATATATATATATATATATATATATATATATATATATATATATAATATATATATTATATAATATATATATATATATATATATATATATATAATATTTATGTATTTATATATATATATATATATATATATATATATATATATATATATATATATATATATATATAATATATATATATATATAGTGCGGAAAAAAAGTATGGACTTACCCTAATAATTTGGTAGCCTTCAGGTTTTATGGAAAATGCTCGAACAGGTCGATTTAGTTTTTCCGTTTCCCACATTTTGACGAAATTATTTTGTTCTTTTAATGACATCTGTCGAAAATATGACGTCATCGACATTTTTCTCAAATGACAGTATATAGCATGCGATACATCGCTTGAAAGGTCATGCTTCACTTCGTATGTTCCTAAATTTTTATGCGATTCTGCAGCTCCGTTTCAAAATGGTGGCCGTCCAAAACTTGTATTGTAATGCCATTGAGATATCGAATTTCGTTTTTCTCCATGGAATTAAAAAACAATATCAGGCCAAGAAACTTGATATAAAGACAGGAATTGAATAATAAAGCCTTAAGACTGTCTAAATATGATGATTGAGTGTTTTTTCTGATAATTCGAGAAAGAGTTATTCTTTTACTGGGAGTCAATTAAAAATAATTTTCACAATTTTACCGCCGCCAATTTGAAACGAAGCTACAGAGTCGCATAAAAATTAAGGAATATGCTGAGTGAAGCAAGAGCTTTCAAATGATCTATCGCATACTATATACTGTCATTTAAGAAAAATGTCGATGACGTCATATTTTTGACAGGTGTCATTAAGAGAACAAAATAATTTGGTCAAAATGTAGGAATCAGAAGAACTAAATCGACCTGTTCTAGCGTTTTCCATAAAACCTGAAGGATACAAAATTATAAGGGTAAGTCCATACTTTTTTTCCGCACTGTATATATATATATATATATATATATATATATATATATATATATATATATATATATATATATATATATATATATATATATATATATATATATATATATATATATATATATATATATATATATATATATATATATATATATATATATATATATATATATATATATATATATATATATATATATATATATATATATATATATATATATATATATATATATATATATATATATATATATGTATATATATATATATATATATATACATCCATGGTACAAGTTTGGCTAGTAGTCAAATCATTACTGCAACATTACTTCAACATCATTATTTACATTTCAGATGAAAATGAGAAATTGTATCATGGGGTTGCAGACGGGCGTCAATTATCAACCACTGAATTCCATTCTGAAGAATGAAAAATTATAATTCATTATCATTTACGTCTAATTTCGGGAAACCGTATATATATATATATATATATATATAAATATATATATATATATATATATAAATATATATATATATATATATATATATATATATATAGTGGCGGAGAAATGTATGATAGTATGAGCAGAGCTTTTTAGATTTTTCAAACCAGTAATTAAATGTTAATTACTCTTCTGCAATTGGAAAACAGTACCGATACATTCTTTCGACGTAGCAAATTTGCAGTTGCCTGGTCCTGTGTATGTTAACTTCGTTATTACGCCCCCAACCGCCTATCCACTTGTCCTCAGTAACGTAATAGGGTTACGCATAACAAACAATATTGAACGCATACACAATTAACTAAGTTTTCGCATACAGAGAATACGTCGTGTCATTCGTGATGTCTCCTCAGGGAAATCTGATGGCTAAATGGATTTGGCTATTCTTTAGTTTTAGGTCATGTGTCAGGCACTCGTCACATAATCGAAGAGGAAATAATGAAATTTGATGATAATCGATGGTAGGTACTTTCGTCATTGAACTAGTGAAAAATTTATAGTATGAAATTACAATATAACAAAAATAGAAGATTATTCAATAGACGTTCATGCCTATATGACTCATTAACTTATTGTTATACTTTAAATATTAGTCACTTACTTAATAATTAGTCAGTTTTATATTTTCTTAAGATAAATTTCAGTAAAAGGAATCAATCAAAAAAAAAAAAAATATGTTATTCAAAATTACTGTGACAGTACGTATAAAACACACTCTCTGAGCATTTTTGTGTGACATTATACAATACTTCATCTAGGCATCTGCATACAATTCCAGGTAGGTATATAATGACATCTTCAGCGGCTCCCATCAAACCTAATATATCTAATATATAAAATTCTCGTGTCACGATGTTAGAAGTTAAACTCCTCCGAAATGGCGCGACCGATTCTCATAAAATTTTGTGTGCATATCAGATAGGTCTGCGAATCGGCTAACATCTATTTTTCATCCTTCTAAATGTTAAGGGTAGTGCACCCCTAATTTTTTATTTTTCAGACAAAATTTTCTGTTCTATTTTTTCATGATACAAAACTCAAAAATACATACAACCATAAATTTCCACCCATCTACGATCAACCCCTATTTTTTATTTGTTCAACTCGACCGATTCTCATGAAATTTTGTGTGCATATTGGTTAGGTCTGAAAATCGGACAATATCTATTTTTCATCATCCTAAATGTTGAGGGTCCACCTCTTAATTTTTCATTTATTTTTCAGCATTAAAAAATACATACAACCCTAAATTTTTACCCCTCTATGGTCAACCCCTAATTTTTATCTGTTAATTAATAAACTTCAATTTTTTTGGAAAGATTTTCATTTTTATTTTGTCATGACTTAGAATGAAAAAAATTCATATGACTCTCAATGTTTTACCCTTCTACGATGAACTCCTATTTTTCCATCGTGATTTTAATTTTTTTTTATTTTATCCGCAATAGGGTCAGATAGATTCTTAGATAGATATAATGATAGATATTTAGATAGATAGATAGATAGAAAGATAGATAACTATCTAGATACATAGATAGATAGTTAGATAGATAGAGATACATCGTTAGATAGATGAATAGATAGAAAGTTTAAAATAATTTATATGGCAGAACAACGTTTGCCGGGTCAGATAGATTGGCAGATAGATATGTAGATAGATAGATAGATAAATAAAAAGATAGATAACTATCTTGATAGATAGGTAGAAATATAGATAGATAATAATAAATTATATGGCAGAACAATGTTTGCATGGTCAGCTAGTAAAATATATATAAGGTATATATTTTTCCGGTAAATATTAGAATATTCAGCGGCTCCCATCGAACCAAATAAGATGAAAATTGGAAGCAAGGATTTTTTTCTTCCATATATATAATCTTTCCGGTACATATTGGCATCTCCAGCAGCTACCATTGAAACAAATAAACTGATATAAGGTATCTGGAGCAGCACGAAACTGAAAATTTGTGTAATTTTTTCCAACCGTCGCCTTTTTTACTTATAGATATTTCGCATTTTTTCGTGGTTTTTGTAATTTTGTTCAACTCTACAATTTCTGCAAATTGAGTAGGAGTGTTAAAATTAGGTACGTGGATTAAGCTCATGTAGAAAAATAATCTCTTATAGGCTTCCACTGTTCTCCCAAATTGCTCTGCACTTCACGAAAACTATTCTGTTCGAAACGCATTAGTACGCGACGCACCTAGCGATTTTTTTTTTGATTAAATAAAAGATATATTATTTATTTGGGTTTGCAATTAAAGCCAGATTTTTTAAACTATAATTTATTCATTCCTTTCGAATCGCACCTCGACTCGATGCACTTCCCGTGAAAAATACGACCTGAGTGACGGAGGTCTGCTGCTCAAGCTTTCCTTTTATTTGTGGTTACATTTATCGATACCTTGATATTTTTGAAGATAGTATTTGAGATTCATAAGATTCTTCTTGTTGTTGTCTAATTGTCTAACTTTAGCCTTTTTTTTTTTGAACTGGGGTCGTTGTGGCTCGGTTAGCCTTCCGAGAACTGCGACCATGTAGGTCTTTTGTTCTCTACCCTACCCATTCATTGAAACCGAAGGAGTTCGTCAATGGTGTTGATAAACCCGACAACATCCTTGGGGGCCTTGGCCATTACCTCATGGGTATCCAGAACAGGTTTCCCCATATGGGTGGTTCTTAGTCCCGCCAACTCTGGACACTTGCATACCATGTGTTCAGCTGTTTCTGCTTCTGATCCACAGAGCCTACAAATATCATCTGCTGACTTTCCCATACGGTACAAATGGTACTTGTACCGACAGTGCCCTGTCAGCAGTCCAACCATCACCCGAAGCTCAGCTCGTGACAGCCTCAGGAGCTCTCTGGCATAGGTCTGTGAAATCTTTATGAACTTCTTTGACTGCGTGAGTCCAGGAGTGTTTCTCCAGAGGGTTACTCTATTATCCAACTCCCATTGTTGAACCGCTGCCTTATATTGGTCTTTTCCAAGACCACAGAAAGGCTCAGGTCCAGCAGGTGTTAACCTTGATGCACTTTTTGCAAGTTCATCGGCTTTTTCATTTCCTTCAACACCACAGTGCCCTGGCACCCACAGTAGAGTCACTTTATTGCCACTGGCCTGTTGCTTTATGGTATTACGGCACTCCCATGTCAGTAGAGATCCCTGGCTTTGTGATTCCAGGGACCTCAGCGTGGCCCGGCTGTCCGTGGTGATGTAGATATGCGCCCCTTTGAGGTTCATTTTTAGGCACTCCTGAGCGCATACGTAAACAGCCATTATTTCGGTCTGTAGAATAGAGGGTTCACTTCCCAGGGATTTAGAGATCCTCAGTTTAGGTCCATATACCCCAATGCCAGTGCCTCTCTCTGTTTTTGATCCATCGGTGAACCATATGGAAGACTTTTTGTCCAAACGATTAACAAAACTTATTGCACTAGGATGGTCAGCTATGACCGTTTCAAAGGGCGTTTCGAAATCGAAGATAGTTGGCATAACATCCGTTGGTTTTGCCAGGAGTTTTGAATCCAGTTGATTCAGTATCCTCATATGTCCAACCCAGTTTCCAGGTAGGAGCTTCCCTTTAAGGGATATTCTCCTTGCTTCCAGCAGGCTGTATTTCCTCATGTAAATGTAAGGGAGGCAGATCAAGTATGACCTCAAGCGCTGCTGTGGGAGCTGTACGCATAGCTCCCGTAACACCAATGCAGGCCAGCCTTTGCAGTTTTTGCAGCCGGTTGCGTGTGGTGACCTCTTCGGTTTTTGTCCACTATGCTAAAGACGCATAGGTGATAATCGGGCGTACTACCGCAGTGTATAACCACAGTACCATTTTCGGTTTCATGCCCCAGGTCTTTCCAAAGAGTCTTTTGCAGGCCCACATAGCCGCTGTGGCTCTGGAAAGAGTCCTATCTATATGTTTCCTCCAGTTGAGTTTACTGTCCAGGATAACACCTAGATATTTGCATTCACTAGAGAAGTTTAGAGTCTGGCCATTTAGTACTTTAGCCTTAGTAGTATTCAAAATTAGGATGCACTTGCAAAACGTCAATTCTTTCATAAATTTCCTTTTTACAATTAATTATATGGCATTTTAAAGTTGAGTAGCAACAGTACGAAGGTATTATAATTCAAAACTAAGTGAGTTATCAATTCCATACCTATCACATAAGCCAAAAATACTTGCTCATTCTGGTTTTTCCTAAATCGTGTTACAACGAATTCAGCCAGAATCAATATTGTACCATTTCTGCTGTAACATTCAAGATGAAATTTTATTCTGCTAATAGAATATAATTAAATTTCACTGCTTACAAATTTTTAAATCCTCAAGTTTAGTTGTAGTGGTTGAAGACATGTACCAATCTTGAGTACCTACCTGAATTTTTGATTAATGCTTTTCGAAAAGAGAATTTTTTTTTCAGTGATATATCTATTAATAAAAAAATGTTTGTTTGAGTTTAAGTACAGACTACAATAAATTTCGAGATGGTTTTGGTGAAATCTGCTTCTAATACCTCTAGATCATGGCTTCTTAAACTTTTTTCATTCACGAACCCATTTTATGTTTGCGAGTTTCCTGGCGACCCCATATAAATATAAAAGAAAGGTGAATAAATATTTTTTGAAATATTATTTATTAGGTAACAATATACATATATATATATATATATATATATATATATATATATATATATATATATATATATATATATATATATATATATATATATATATATATATATATATATATATATATATATATATATATATATATATATATATATATATACATATACATATGAAAATATATAGTTTTAGAATTCGTTTAGAAAATCACAAAAATCTGAAATTAAAAATTGCACAAAAAGTTGTAAAATTGTTTTTATTATAGTTACAAAAATTGTATCCTCTAGTTTTCATGAAAATTGCATTTTTTGCAATAACATAAATAAAAGGGAATTCTTACCGTCTTTTTTCGCACGAATATATTCGAACGCAGTCGTTGAGTGGTAAGTATTAAATTGAAATTAAAGGAAAGAATTTAATGAGATAGAGTGTCTGTTTTTTATTGCGTAACAAATTAAATCTTGGTGGAATGTTTGATACTGCTGGACGCATGACCTCTTCAACATTTTTAGCGATGAACGATATTGGGATTTAATATGTATGAAAGCTGAGAAAGTAGTTTCACATAAATATGTGGTGTTGAAGGGCAGAACAACATTTAACGCCATATGAGCGATTCAGCTCTAGTTCCGATCCAGAATTCAGTCAAGGGCTTTTTTGGAAATTGTAGTTTTAAGTTTGAGTCACTCGAAAGCTCAATAATTGAGCATTAAGTGGCAGGTGATCAATCTCACTTGAAACAATCCAGAACGGCTTTTGAAATCATTATTTAATATAAAACATGTACGGAACTGTGTTTCTAGCGCTTTCAAGTGATTTACAATAATTTTTGCAATAAGAGTTTTACAACTCTCACTGGACAGACTATATATGTTATAAAATCGTGTATTCAAATATTTGACATTAAAATCTCTCGCGACCCCATTTGGGGTCACGACCTATAGTTTAACAAAAAACACCTACTCATCATCAATTGAATTCACTTCAGCTTCCTAAATTAATTTGTTGTGAGTATACAGATGCAAAATGCTGGAGAATTCTCAAAAACTCTTGAAATTTCAATATAAATATTGTGGCAGTAAAGGAAAATAATTCAAACCCCTAATGAGTACTTTTTTTTTATGAACTCAATCCATACATCAAATTTTAACCCACTAGCTCAATGAGCAGAAGCTGTGAAGGCATGCAAAACCTCAAACACATCGAAAAAACATGAGATCTCCACATTGAAACGTCGGCGGTTAGAAAAAACAACTGAAACCACTACAGTATACTCAATCTGGAATGGGCTTTGAAGATGTGCAAGTCTTCAAACACCTCGAGAAAACAAGAACTCTCTACATGAAATGGTGGCAGTAAGGAACGAAAGTTCATACCACCAACAGGCACTTCCTTAGCATCAATTCAATGCACGTACAAATTTTCAACCCTCTGAGTCAATTTGGTTATTTTAGTACCATGCGCCCTCAAAAATGCCGTAGGGTTTATAAATTTTTGATAAGTTGTAGTTAATTTATTTCCATGTCTTTTGGGAATTGGTTTTTACTCATGCACCTGCCCGGCTCTCCCTTGACCAGAGTTTCAAGATGATGCCATAATTACTAACTCATTTGCTTTGATGGAAGCCGCTGGAGATGTCAAATTATATACGTATATATATATATATATATATATATATATATATATATATAAAATATATATAAATAAAATATATATATATATATATATATATATATATATATATATATATATATATATATATATATAATATATATATATAGATATAATTATATATATATATATATATATATATATATATATATATATATATATATATATATATAACTTTTTGATAATTATTAGCAATAACAGGCTTGGTGAATCTCAAAAAACGATTAAAAAGTTTTGAAAAAAGCCACGAATGTCGTGGTGAAACGTCAACTTTTTAATAAAATCGAGTTTTTTGAGATTCACCAAGCCTGTTATTGATGTTATTGCTAATAACCCTTAAACGGGTTTGAAAATGTCAAAAAAACACAGTGAGAACTCTGAAATAGTGACCTTAGTAGTGTGATGAAGTGTGATCAAAAACTCACTAGAAATAGCATGTCATAAAAAATGGCATATTTCTACCACGAAGCTCCGCGAAGTGAAAAGCTCAGTGAAACTTTGGCAATCCTAACCAAAAAACGGAAGTGACTATGTAATTCTTACTCGCCTACACCTCGGCCATAAACGTCCCACCCATGATAATGTACAGGTCAGAGCCAATAGCCGTCAGTATCCGCCATCTTTTTCCTACTCTTTCATGTAAACAAGCATAGTAAAATATCATTGTAATGATTAAAATCAATGTGGAATAAATAATATCCGTTAAGAAAAACTAACCACAAAATAAAACAATAAGCATCTTAATTTAAAAATACAAGCCACTATAATTATCTTATTTGTACGGAAACGAATAAAAAACGGTGTTGTTATGGAGTATGTACATAGGCGCCGGAAGGTAAATTTTTTTGGGGGGGCAAACCCAAAGTGAAAAATTTTTTACTGTTTTTATCAGCATTGATGTATACTGGTAATAAAAATTGTAGAGTAGCCAGTGAAATGTGTAACTTTGTTTATTATCATTACTGTGTAAGCTCTGTTGATAAATTTGAAAAGATTTATTTGAACTAAAAATTTATTTGCTATTTAATAAAAAAATTAGTTCACGTTCAAAATATTTTTTTAACGTACAGATTGAACACTTTTTGACATAGTTAACATATAATTCTATATTTTACCAAAAACAACTGATCTGTCCTTGCGCGAAACAAATTCTCTCAATACTTCATGTATATCGATGGACGCCGTTTCTTCTTTATGAACGTGAAGCAGCGTCACGTAATATAAAATTTTTATATAATATTTCTAAGATTTATATAAATTTAATATACATATGTTGAAACAGATTTGTTTTCTACAAATCGTCGCGAAATTAAACTGAAAGTTTATTTTTTTCCACGCAAACTTTGATTTAGGCAAAAATATATTTTGTATTATCAATACTCGCACATATGAGTCTTCCTTTCTTTTCCTTACAGAATTTTTTTTTTAAGTAAACGAGTTGGAAATGTTCCAAAATAAATCATAAAAATTTGTAGATTTTGAAAAGGTAAAAATATCATCGAAATTTTCACAAACAGGTCAGTATCTTATGAAGGTTATAAAGATATTTTTTTGATGTGAATTTTTGAACTGTGTAGAAAGAAAGGTTCGTGTACCTAACTTGGAAGTACTCTGAATGAAGCTGAACGAGTTGACCTAAAAGCAGCAAATTTTGAATTTTAAATTTTTACTCTGCATGGTGAAAATTCATTTGCGTACAGGGTATCAATTTATATGATCGGATGTAAAATATTAAACGATGTCAAAAATTTTTTCAAGCACTAAAATATTTTTTATTTCTCAAAAAGTGGGGGGGCAAAAAGCATACTTTGCTCCCCTTCTGAAACAGTGGGGGGCAAGTGCCCTCTCTAAATGAGAAAATAAAAAAATTAATTTATACTTACTTTTCCTACTCTTGCTCATGAATAAAAAATGGCTAAATTACTTTGTATCCGATTATCAATATACCTGTTTATTGTACCTGTCTCTTTTAATCAGACAAGCTTTTAATAATCCATTAAGAAACCATTTCTGCGATGCGAAGTCGCTGCGTGCCTAACGTACAAACCAAATTAATTTATCATCTGGCCCTCGATAAAATCCCTAAACAGCTATGCACGAGGCAAGCCTCATTTATCTTTTTTTCCATGAAAACCGAGAGTGAATTAATTTATACTTCGGTAACGCAAACTTTGGAAACTCAAGGCAAACTTTGGACACAAAAGAATCGAGCCTAATTGAAAAGCGAAAAATGTCATGGGGCTTTTTGAAACGTTCGACAGGCTGTAAATCACGCAGTCAGGGTTAGAAGTTTGAAATTAAAATATGGAAACTTTCAGAAACCCAAATATATTTCAAATATCTCATTTGTGCCGTTTCTTCAGAAATAGCGCATATTCCAGAAATTTCAAATGTGGCTTGTTGTCTGATGTTCACTATATCTCCACTATTTTTCTTTCTTAAGATTTGTTGTGAATTGTTATTGGAAATATTAGTAATCATTGTGGTTTTATTAGATTATTTTAGTGAAAGATGGTCATTGTATCACTCTCCCTGACAGAAAAAATTTCACTTTGCTGCCTAGTTCAGAAAAAGGACAGTATGCTTAATAATAGATTTCTGCAAAATTAATATTTTCCTGGCAATTACATGAAACAAATTAACCTGAATAGAATAAGAAATCATTCTTTAGTATTTAACCAATTTTCAGTTGATTATCTGAGGAATAAATATAATCTGAGATAGGAATATTATATGTCATATTTGAATAACTATATGCGATACTTTGTATATTTCTCTTTTGAACGAATGGAAATAATTTTCGAAAATAGTTTTCAGTTGTGAAAAAAGTTATTATTATTGAGAATGTAATTCTATATACCAAAAAAAATTTTTCTTTTCGAAGATCACATTTCTGATTAACGTTAAAAATTAAAGAGCATAACAAGGTCTTGCTTAATTTGTCGAAATTGATACTTCACGGTTTCATTTCAAATCCCTTTGAAGACATAACATTAATTATATCTGATTTTTTTTCGAAGTTGCAAATTACTAATATTAAAAATTACAAACTT
>JARQZK010000217.1:45000-70000 GCA_030704885.1 Cynegetis impunctata | reverse complement strand
CAATTCAATCCATGTACCAAATTTCAACTCTCTATTGTAAAAACAATTCGCGAAATGCATCACGTGCTAATGGCGAAATCGATCGAGATGCAATTCGAACGAAAAGGTCACTCGAAATGCAGCGCGGTTGAAAAAAAAGTTGAAACCCACAAAGTATCGTATATATATATATATATATATATATATATATATATATATATATATATATATATATATATATATATATAATATATATATATATATATATATATATATATATATATATATATATATATTTATTTATATATATATATCTATATATATTGTAGATATATATATATCTATATATATTGTAACCACTCTCCCTTTTAAAGATATATTTATGCCCGAGCTAGCAGGGGGATTGGTTAAACATATATGGGTTCCAGATTGTTCTCAGTAATAACAACAAGGTAAAATGTAGGTATTTACTATTTTCTTAATACATATTGTGAGACTTATCTTTTTGTTTTTATATAATTTTCTATCGACGTTTTTCCGAGGTGGATTGTACTCTTGACTTCTGCCCTGGTTCAGCTGTGGTTTCCAAGGTGAATATTAGCCCCAGATAAGGTGATTTTTAGCTCCAGATAATGTGGTTCTTTAAACTCCAGATAAGGTGGTTTTTTAAACTCCAGACAAGGTAAATTTTAAACTCCAGACAACGTGAATTCTAAACTCCAGACAACGTGGTTTCCTTTTTAAACTCCAGACAAGGTGGTTTTTTCTAAACTCCAGACCAGGTGGCTAAAATAATTCGGGGCAAATCAACATACAATCTCAAACTTAATATTTTCCAAGAATATCTGTAGGGTATCGATGGCCAATTCAACATAACATTTAGATTTATCTCAAGCAAAGATGCTAAGAAAGACAGTATATGTTCCAACATCAAACTGAACATAAGATATGACCACGTGAAATTTGCCATCGTTAGCCTACAAAAATCTTGTGTTAAATTGAGAGAATGAAATAAGCATAACTTACCGTCTATCAGACACCACAGATACTTAATAACTTTAATATGTTGAATAAACGTTCAATAGATATTGAATATAATTCTAATAGTTAACGATGTTACTTCTTTAATAGTTATTTTGCTAAAGAGAACGATATTACATGTTTCACGTGGAAATTCAACGCTATCTCGATATTTTTTTAATACGCAGGTCATTAATCATAGAGGAAACAAAAGTGACGTATCGGTTTATAGCGTGAATCACGGTACCTATTTCCGTGTAGCAGTTAAGTGGAGAATTTACACGTTACAATATATATATATATATATATATATCTATATATATATATATATATATATATATATATATATATATATATATATATATATATATATATTATATATATAATATATATATATATATATATATATATATATATATAAATATATAAATAAAAATATATATATATATATATATATATATATATATATATATATATATATATATATATATATATATATATACTACTAACTATTTACAAGAGAATGTCACTAACTATCAAGACAGATATGCACTAGCTTTTTACTCATTTGAGTTGAACCTCTAAATGGATTTCAACCTTAAAAAAGAAAACAACTGCAACAAATTACTTATATAGGAAATGATTCCAATAATCATTGAAAAAATTCTATATTTCAGATGCCCTGAAGATTCAACAAAGTGTTGTGAAAGCTTGGCATCAATATAATAATTCACGACTACAGTAAAGGTAGAGTCTAAATACCGTTCACCTCATTCTGTCATAAAGACTTCGATAATAACTCAATTGATCCAATTGACTGTCTAGTGTCTCCATCGTGTGCCGGCGTTAGAATGTCCTAACATTCTCCCTTGAAGGATGAATGGGAATTCCATGTCATCAGATCTCATGGAACTAGATCCGTTGGAGTGTTGTTTTTATTAGTCATTAATTTTTGAATGGATTTTTCAACGTATTTATTATCTTTATCATACATACCGCGTTCGTTCAGCAGAAAAAGATTTTCATTATCAATATAAATTTAAATTTAAATATGAATATATATATATATATATATATATATATATATATATATATATATAATATATATATATATATATATATATATATATATATATATATATATATATATATATCTATATATATATATATATATATATATATATATATATATATATATATATATATATATATATATATATATATATATATATATATATATATATATATATATATATATATATATATATATATCTATATATATATATATATATATATATCTATATTTATTTATATTTCTATATATTTTTATATATATTTATATATATATATATATATATATATCTATATATATCTATATATATATATCTATATATATTTATATATATAGATATATATATATATATATATTAATATTATTACATATATTTAATATCCGCAAGAGATCCACAATCCACTTATTATCAATACAATTCAAGTAATCTAGATAAAACTTAAAAAAAAGACAATGATAAAGTTTCATTCCGATTCTGTGAAATAGTGGAAAAATATACCGAAGAAGCTATTTTTAAAGTCAATTCCTTCGAAATCGTCCATTGTATTTAGAATTTGGTGTGATCGTCGATCAACGATAATCAGTTTAAATGTATTCGAACGTCAACCCTCATCTACACTAATAAGTCGAAATTTATTTTCTTTCGTTTCATTTAACATAATGAGGAAAAGATACTCATTTAAATATTTTTTATATAATATCATCGTTTCGCAGATAGTTTTTTACTCCTTTGCATAATGTATTTTCCGTGAGTAGAAAACCTTCCACTCTCTTTATAATTCAGCGGGATGAATGATTGAGGCACATTTAATAATATAGAAGATAATGGAGAGAACTTAATGTTTTTCAGTTTCAGTTAATGTTTTGTGAAATGAATCAATAAATGATGCAGGTTTGAAATCAATATTTTGTAGTTAGGCAATTTCAGCTCTCATCGCTCCATATAATAACAGTCAGTGAAAACAAAGTTTTTTTTTTCCTTTGGTTAGATAATTTATTGTAGCATACGCCACTTGTATATTTTCAAGTAATAGTTTGTAGTCGTTATCTTCTCTTATTGTATGTATCCCGGAAAAACATAAATAATTCAACATATTCGATCCGTACTATCTACACTAGTATACATATTTATTTCTTGAATGTGTTCTATATTATATCGCAGAGCAATCCTTTAATTAAGAAAACAAAAACAACCCATCTACTAAAATATTGATTCATGTTTCTCCATTCTTCTACTTGATAGGAACAAAACGATGAAGCGGGGATTTCAGCTCAAATTGGAACGTTAAGTAAATATTTATCTTGTAATTTTAGGAATCTAAAACAAAAACCAAACTTTGAATATAGAATAAGCAGTCTCCACATATTTGTAATCGACTGGAAATACTACATATTTCAAAGAATTATGAATGTTAATATTGAGGTAAAATGAATTTCTATTTCAAGATAATATGAATTTGTCTCCTGACATTATCAACTTCAGAAAATTAATTGATATTGACTATTTTCAGTATATCGATTTCCTTCCACCTATTCCGTGAAAAGTTAGTAGGGTCCACTCTTATAGTTCTCTCTTCAATTATATTTATTGACAGCATCAAATATACTATAATATCACCACAGCAATGAAAACAACGCATTTCAAAAATTGGTAAAACTTTTTTCATATTGTTTCTTACCACAAGGGATCACGCAAATTCTTGCGAATGTATTTTTATTGGTATTAAAATATACTATATAGGTATGTAATTAGTGAGATAAATGATTCAGTTTTTAGCGAATATCTATTTCATATTATATAACTAAAGATGTTATTGTTTATATTAGGAATATATGTTTCCGCAAATGTTATTTCCCTAAAAGTTCAAGTCCTAATTCTTTGTGAAGAAGACCCCACGCAAATTTTTACAACTCTGCTGTCAGACCATTTGTAGTTTTTGATAATATCATCAACAGCATGAAGGACAGTATACAATAAATTATATTCATCATATATTAACTATATTTGTTGCTGCGAAGCAGTAGATTTTAGAAGAAAAGCAGGGTACAACTACAGAGCAGTGAAATCAATTTGGTGAAATTTTGAGGTAACTCAGTCTCAAAGATCTTCATGAACGCCACAGTCAATGAATACATTCATAAAGATTCTATACTATACTTAACAATAATCTGTAGCTAATTGGAAGGTAGTTTTTGGAACGAAGTTCCTTATCGCGAGTTGCGAAAGGGGGCTAGACGGAATAAATTAAGACCAAAAGTTGTACCGACACTTTCTGCGCGCGCACGCAGTTTTCTCTCTCTTTCATTCCGTTCTCTCATCCCGTCTCTTTCTGATCCCACTCCGCTACGTCGCCAATGCATTGATGTGAAACATCGAAATAATTGCGTATAAGTTATATGTATAAAAGAACAGATTACGACAGGAATCAGATATGGCATAATGAAAAAAGATAAAGCTTTAAAAATTTGTTCCATGAAATAATGACTACGTATTGTAGCTTTATATACAATTATATAGCAGGGCGATACGTTATCCTCTCGTTGTTATGACTCTAAGTACCGTTATTATGTCTAAGTACCGAAACCTCGTGTGTCGTATTTCTGGGTGCGAATCCCAGAGGTGACTCCTGGCTTTTTTCATTTATTCATTTACAATCTCGTAAGAGCTCCATATTTGAAAATTAATTATTCAAGTTTACGTTATTTGTTATTCTCTATAATACTAAATTTCCTAAATACTTTCATGTACTAAAATAAAAATCAATCAGCAATTTTATTACAATTATTTCACTAATTAATTGAAAGGAACTTCGTTCCATCCGGGTGTCCCTTGACACCTCTCAACTTTTTTTTAGGTTATTTTTTCTAGTTGATGTCTGAAGAACACATTCCTGGACTTAATCTTTTCAATTCAATTAAACAAAAAAGTCTTCAATATTCAATAATCAACTCATTTAATTTAAGTGTTATATACGCCATTACTCTGAAACTGAATGACATTATCATCATAACTTCAGACCTTGACGTCCCACGAGCAAGGCCAACTTATTAGTTATCACTTAAAATAAACCATTTAAATATTATTGAATGGAAACTGTTTTTCTCAAATAAATTGAAAACAGTTGGATTTAAGAAAAGGAAATTGAGTTGTAAGTAGCACTCATTTTAAGTGCTAAATATTAGTTCAATGAAATAGAGACACGTGAGCAGCAGAACTTCGTCACTATAATCGAGTTTTCTCCTCATTTTTGTTCCTTCCTAACATTTGAATTAATAACTCCCTAATGGTACATCCACAGTGGAACCGGGATGTACGCTGGTAGTCGAGATGGTAGCTTAGTCGCTTACTGCGATGTAACAATCCTCCCACAGTTGGCAACGTACCCGTGCACAGTGGAGCCTGGCTGGTTACCTCGATGGGCTGTATCCTGGATGGATAGAAATATAATTGCTACCACGATTGTTTACATAGCTGAAAGCTAGGTAACTCAATGCTAGAACAAGTCGTTCTTTCTGTGTAATGGGATTGGTGTGAAAATTAGACGAATTCTTCTCTGGTTTGGAGGATACTAAATCGTTGATATAATCAAAGGTGCCAGTAGATGTTCTAAAAACTTTCAGGGTGGTTTCTCAACTTCTCATTTGTAAAAATTATGCAACTCGCCATAATCTTCCCTTTAAATGTTCACAGAATGAACATTAAAGTCACCGTCATTATTAAATAACACAAACCACTTATTATTCCTTTCGAGCAACAACGTTTCATCAAGTCTTTCCATAATATTGAATGACAACAAGCACCTGAATCAAGAAGGCGTAGAGCGTCAACGTGTGCCCCTATTATTCTGCCAGGTACTCATCTAGTAAGCGAGTGAGCTACCATCCCGGCTACCATCGTACATCCCGGCCTCACTGTGTATGTACCCTAAGGCAATTTGACTTAGAGCTTGAATAGCTGCAAAAACGCATGAAATTTCTGCATAAAAATTGCTGAGGTGAGTAAAAACTTTCAAAATCGCGAAATGGTCCCTCCCAACGGAATTTGGAGCTCACTGGCCGATATCCAGTTATCCGCTAACTACGAGTAGATGCACATTCTGAATATGTTTTTATTCATATTACTAAATAGAAATAAAGTCGAGAAGTGCTGCTATTATTGCCCTTATTATACAATGGAGAAGGAGAAGAATGGTAAAGAGAAGAAGCCAAGAATATTGGATACATCTAATACACAGCGAAAGATTATTTAGAGGAAAGTTTTACATGTTGTGTTCTAAATTACTTGAGTACCCTAAATGTTTTCACTTTTCATAAAATGAGCATAACAATAACGAATTTGTGAAATTTATTGGACCAGCAATGACAAAACAGGATACAATTAGAGATAATATTTGTAGAAAGGGAATAAATGCGCTGCGTATCTGTGCTCATGGTATTTAAGTAGTAGGCCGATAGATAGTTGGCAGACATTAATGCCCGATTTCACCAAGTAACTCCTAGAGTTAGGCAATACTTAAATCGGATTTAGGAATTCCTAAGAGCAAGCGTTTCACCACGCGTTAAGTAATGCCTAAGGACGATAGGAAATACCTAACGTTAGGTCTGCTTAGAGTCTTTAGGAAATGCTTAACCCCAAATTGATATAATAATATTATTATATTTATATCATTTTTTCTCTTCTAACTATCCTTTGTCAAAACTCGTTTGATGTTTGAACTCGGTCCTGGCCTGGATGGATACGATGAGTCTCAGAGTTGTAGTTGAGAAGATCGAAGTGCTGATTGTCAGAGGCCCAAGGGCCTTAAAAGAGTTTCAATACACATGCCACAGACGATGATAAGATCGACCGACAAAATTAGTTATCTGGGTATAGTAATGAAGATAAATCTGTCCTTCTCTGCCCATGTGGAACATCTGATAAACAAAGTGGGACAGAAGTTGGCGGCAATCAGGAAGATCCCCCTAACAAAGGGGGCCCGAGCTACTGGAAAAGGAGGATCATGTTAACTGTAGTGCACAGTGTAATCAGGTATGCGGCACCAGTATGGAGACCCGTGCTGAAACAGCGGAAACAAACGGATGCTAGTATCGGCCCAAAGGCAGGCACTAATCCGTGTCATAGCTGCCTATAGGACGGTCTCCTCGGAGGCGGCGCAGGTACTCGCTTGCTTCCCGCCCATGGATCTCATGATATACCCATCGTATCAGGAAAACAGATACAGACTTGTGTGAACGATGTGTGCATCGGGAGCCAGATAGCCCCCTGCATGTCTTTTACAAATGCGGTCGTTGGAGGGTAGAAAGGAGAAAGCTGCTACTGGAACTGGGAAGTCTGCCACCAGTCGAGGAACTAGTATCCCTAATGCTCCAAGGTGAGGGAAAATGGAACACCCTTTACAACTACACTACCTCACTAGGATAATGATGAAAAAAGAAATAGAGGACAGGGAGAGAGAAAATAACCAAATGGATGAGGCGTGACCAATAGATGCAAGTGGGCCTCCCTGAAAGTATGAGCCATAATTCGGATGTTTCCAGGGGAGCTGCGCCAAATGGAGAACGTCCAGGTACGAACAAAGGACGGGAATTGAGTGTTTTTTAGTGAGTAAAAGTCTCACACTGCCAGCACCGAACAACCTATGCTGGCGTGCTATGAGGATTGAGGTTGGTGTGAAATCTGATTTAGGTAAGTATCGGATTTAGGTATTTCCTATTGTAGGAATTACTTAGTTAGGAACTTCCTTAAATTTCGTTTGTGAAATCGGGCATAAGAGCTTGAAGGGAATCGTACTGCCCTTCAAACATTATCATCGGTCGATTTTGAATCCTTCGAGTGTGCGTATATATCTCCATGGTGCGTGTATATCTCCATGGTAATTAAAACAAGATCAACCTATCAGCCGATCGAAAGTCTGTAGTGTGCTTAGTATAAAATATTGAAATTTCAACCACGCTATTTATAGTCAATGGGGAAATATTATGAATGATTCGTTTCTTTCATTGAAATGGCTGAGAATTGTATTTTACTATTTGAGATTTTAGGTGAAGAATACTTTATCAACTATTTACACTGAAAATTTCAAAATACATTCTTGATTTCCATTGGTCGTACTTAATGAATCCTAATTTACATTAATCAATAAAGTTGTTTTTAATGACATATATCTCGAATATAACTGAAAACATTGTACCTAATTTTCAATTTCATTCAATCTTAGTGGTGTAAGTTTATTTCAAATTATACCTCTTATACATACATCCATCCAGCGAATCTTTTCATTCAAAATTTAGCAGAACCTGCAGCTCTCCGCACCCCAACATTATTCTTTTTATAGAAACGTTAAAAAGCATTCAAACACATACTTACATTAAAATAAATTCTGTTATTGATAACAAAACTAGATTTGTGCGAAAAAATGTATTAGATAAACAAGAGTTTATTAACCCTTTCGGTACGATTGACCGATATAGTCGGTAAAAATAAAAGTGCGTCACGGACGAATGACGGATATACTCGTTATAGGTTCAAATTGCTCTCCAGACTACCGCCAGTTATATCCGCCGCTAATGAAAATTTATGCTTGTGTGCAGACTACTTACTTCTTTATCCGTCACAAAACATCGTTTTAGGTGGACGAGTGTCGGATATATCTGGCACCGCCGAATAAAGCCGACAGTCGGCATCTCTCGAACTGCTAACGTTACTTATGTCATGCCGACAATGTCGGCAGATGAGGTTGCCGGATCTTCAAGCAGTCGCTCACCTCGTGCGAAAGTTGAGAGGATAGATTCTTATTGTGGATTAACTGAAAGTGAAGTGCGTAGTCTTTGTAAATAAGATTTGGATAGTGAAGAAGAGCCGGTTTTTTCTGGTAGTGAAAGTGAGTATGTACTATGCTCTGAGGATGAAAGAATTAGTTTTGAAGAGGGCCCAGAATCTGATCAAGAAGTAACAGAAGCAACTGTGGAAGCTGAAGCACCCCAAGATGAATTTCCAGCACCCGAGGTTGAAGTCGGTCACGATGAATTAGAATTTTTGTGGAGGAAACAGGATTTTATTCCAGAAGTCCATGAATTCGACAGTAGTAATAACGGAATAACCGACGAGACTTTACGTGGAAAAAGGGAAATAGATTTTTTCTTAAATCTTTTCACCGAAGATATTGCTACTACCATTGTTGAGGAAACAAACAGGTATGCAATTCAGCAGAATATACCAGAACAAACTCCTGTGGAGCCGTCCGGCCACATAGGAAGCATATGCCAAAGTTCACAGTCCCAATAAATAGAGGAGATGTTTCTTGATATTCTAGTGGCCATCTATTGGTATTAAAATGGAAAAATCGTCGAGATGTCCATATGATAACCACTATGCATGCTAATGAAATTGTGGTTCTTCCAAAAGTAGACAGGACCACTCAAGAAAATGCACGGAAGCCCAGATGTGTAGTGGAATATAATTGCAAAATGGTAGCAGTCGACCGTACTGACATGATGATTTCTAGTATTGACTGTATGCGTAAAAGCATAAAATGGTATAAGAAGCTGTATTTCCACATTATGGATATTTGTTTACTCAATGCCCATGCCCATTTTTTGACCACAAATTCTAGAAAAATTCCGTTAGCGATATTTCAGTTAGAAGTCATACGTCAGTTATTTGATAGGTTAGTAAATGTTTTCATTTTAGGTAGTTATAATAAACAATGTTTTATGTATAGGTTTTCCACCAATCATCTTCTAACAATACCTGATATGAACCTTAATTCTGCAAGATTAATCGAGAGAGACTTTCCGATATACGTTCCAGAAACAGAAAAAAAAAAGAATTCTTCAAGAAGATGCCTGGTTTGTTCGCACACAAAAAACAAGAAAAGAAAAGGAGATACTCTAGATAGATGTTTCCAAATTTGCCACACCCAGGCTAACTTTTAAATTGTTTAACATTACCTTTAGCTATTACAATATCATTTAGGATGTATTTTTTATTGTTCATTTATATGAATAATTTCATTTGCTTTATTGAGAAAACATGCCTTTGGTATAGATCTATTGCTATTTTCCAATTTAAACATGAATTCAAGTTGAACAAAATCTAACCTACCCTCATTTTACCTATTTGGTATTTGACGTTTATATCCGTCACTCGTCTGTCGAGCACTGCAATTTCGTCGTCTGAGAGGCAAAAATATCCGATAATCGAGCCGTACCGAAAGGGTTAACAACAAAATATGTCAGTACAATAAAAAAGATATTAGTAGGTATAATTTTGTAAAATGTGTTAGTTATAAGTTTAATGAAGTAGTTTTATGATGTATATGCATGTAGATGTACGTCTGTAGTATTGCATAATTTCCATATGTTTCGTATATTATATATATCTTTATAAAAATTAGAATTTACATTTCTACTTTCAATTTACCCTCTTGCCCCTAAATAAGTTTCTAACCGCAGTTCGGTTGGAGATTAGGACTCCTCAGGTATGCACAAAAATTTTGACCGCAATTCAGTAACTCTCGCAAAATCGACCGCAATTCGTGTGCACCGCATCCATTGAACAAATGTCTGTACATATTACTACATAAATTAGATTTTCAAAGTCCGGTACATAATTAAACATGAAATGTTAATTGATTATTATCCATCAGTTGCATATTCTCACGAAACAACTTAATTTTTTATAATTAATTTTAGCTGATGTGGTTTTTTTCATGATATATTGTAATATACATATTAAGGAACGTGAATATATAATTTGAAATAATGATAGCAGCAAGTAACGAAAATGATACACGCAGTCGGTAATTAAATAGTGAAAAACGTGCTTTCATGCAGAGCCAGCGACAACACCCCGTGTAATATATATTCAATTTAGGTATCCAATGCACGGGAAAACATGCTGTGGATGGTGCTGTGATTTATAACCTCATACTTCATCGGAACAACATGGAAAGTTTCAGAGGTATTTTATCATAAAGTACCCTACACTATTTTATATAGTTAATTTCATCGCCAAGATTTTGCCAAAATATTTGAATTGCAAGTACGCTATGTTATAAAAAGACGTATTTTTTTCTGCTTTTAATTTGAATCAATAAAATTAATTTGAAAATTTCTTTTGATAATAACATTCATCATCAAAAAATGATTTAAACTTTCTGAGGGGAACTATAAAATAAGTGAAACACATAAAGTTGGTATTTGTGTAAAGTTCACGAAAAAAATGTTTTCTCGTAAATCAAACGCAATATGAATAAAATAATGAAAAATATAATTCAAGATTTCCATGACGCAAACAACCTTTAAAATGTGAATAATGATGAAGAAAATAATATGGAATAAACAGTGGAATTTAATTTTTCTGTTTCATCTAGTTTATGGAATGTATAAGGTAAACAGTCGTTAGTTTAATAGCTTAAGGATGACTGCGTTTGGATGATTACTGAGAAAAACGAGTGAAATGTTTTTTTGAAAAATTCAGTTGCTGATCTAGCATTCCATTTGTTGATTTATAATTAGTAATTAACGCTATCAGAAAAATTGACGACATATTATCCCAGTTTTCGAACACGGCAAGCGGTATGCTGTGTACTAATTAGACCACAGCGTGGGTTAGCAAAACAAAATGATTGAAATAAAACATATATTATTTTGAGCTTTGTTAGATGTTCTAATTAGATTGGCAGATTGTTATTATTTTAGGGCATTTGAATACCATTGCCTCTAGTATATGATTCACAATAATTCAAAGTACTCATACATTCTGTTGATCAGGTTATATGCAGATGACCGTTACAATAAAATATTATTACGAAAAAATATGGGAAATACTTTAGTATGCATATATTATCGAAGTTTCATATTCTAGAAATACCTGCAAAAAATGCAGACATGTTGAAAAAATTCAACTCAATATTTCGAAAAATAGTGATATTAGAAATATATAACGCATTCCCTATATATTTATGATCTGTTCAGTTATTAACCAAATAAAGTTATGTCAGTTTCCGAAGTTTTCAGAAGAAGTTTACTGTTGATGACATTCTTGAAGGGCCATAAGGTTGACATTACTAAAATGTTGGTAAATTAATGATTTTCATCACATCATAATAAAAAAAGTTGTCGTTATCTTAATTGAAATACATAGGATTTTCAAATTGCTTCAAATCTGAGTAGACAAACTAGATATTAATAATAGGTGTGATTGAATTTTCATTCAGGTATGTTCCTGTCTGATGCACTGATGGATAAATGAGAATTCTAGCAGAAATTCCCGGTTGTACAGTAACGGTTTAAGCCATGGTTCTACTGAGCTAGGTTCAAAGATGAACTTCGGTTCTATAATAGCTTTCAGTTGTACAGGTTATTTTGAAGACTAGCTTTACTAAACTGAGTTCAACAAAATATGTTATGTTGCTATCGTTTGCACATGCGCTGTCAATTTTGATTGAAAAAAGACACGGAACTTGTATGTTGCATTGTGAAACGGTACGCCAATAAGCTGTATCTTTTTAAAAAAAATTAAAACCCAAAGTCTTACTCAGAAGAAAACAGATTAAAAATAGAGTCAGACGGAATAATTGAGCAAAATAAGTTAAGAATGGAAAATTTATTGATAGACATGCTGTAAAAATTGAGAAGAATTGAAAATGAACAATGTTAATTTTTTGTGTTATATAATAGGTTCATTCGTTGACAAAGAAGTTATATTTTAATAGTGAATGAAATAAAAGTACCTACTACAAAAAAGATATTTTTAAGAGTATGATATGGGATACAAATTTTTATGCCCATCATTATGTAATCATTAGAAGAAGCTTACATAGGACACTAACATATATTTCTTAAATAAAGAAACAATTTATTAATACAGTTCTCTGAAGTAATTTTCTAATTGATGCCCCACAACATTGTTGATATTATGAATATTGTTAGCATTCTTGCGAGGTTGAAAATTTACATTATCAACAAAATTAACTGCAGCTTCTTCAATACAACAAAATGGTGCATTCTATCTCTATATTACTTCGGTTATCTTCCAGCATTATTTAATACTTCTACTATTTCAGCAAAGTCCTCATCGTCTGTTAGTTCCTGAAGATTATCATGTAGCTGATGAGCCATTATTTCTAGTTTTAATTATTTTGACAAAAATATAATCCAATATTATGATGATACCTCTACCTATCCAACAATTCAATACAAGGAGTGAGGTTATATTATCTTGGAGCTCGGTTTAAGCCAAAGAGCTTATACAGATAGAGTAGGCATGCTATAGGCGCGCGGCAAGTGAGAGCGTCAGCGGTTAGAAAGAGAGAGACGATTGCGTACGGTTGCTGTCTTTGTCTACTGGAGCATGCAATCTTTGGTTCGCTGCTATACTGTGACCGTTGGCAGTACGCTCAGAAAGAGAGAGATAGCAGCCGTACCCAATCGTTTCTCTCTTTCTAACCGCAGACGTTCCCACTTACGGGCATGCCTACTCTATCTGTATAAGCTCTTTGGTTTAAGCGCCTCAATTTGATAGTTCAACTGAACCTCATAAATTCACAGCCGGTGAACCAAGCTTTGCGTTGAACTAGCTCTGTGCAACGTAACAGTCTCATTTAAACCAAGTTCAACCTTGAGCTTTGCTTAAACCGTGACTGTACAACCAGGCCTTAGAAACAGTATCAAACCATGAAAAATATACCTTATATAAAGTTTAATATACTACATGAAGTGAACAATAAAAATTCTTCAATAACTGAAAAAAATCATCACACAACTTCAAAAGGAAGCTGGTTATATGTATTCCTCGACGAGAAAACCACATTCACAATCGAACAGTGAATCGAATAAATCGTCTAGTCACTCCAACTCAAAATCTACATACAGCTGTCGATATTATTAGATCTCATCAGTGACGCTCATTTGACTCGGAGTGAATTAACAAATTTCTAATTGTTTTCCAATACACATACGCCACAGATGCAGAGTAGACTTTTCATGTCAGGAAGTTATGTATTCTCCCGACGAGATGCTGCATTTTCTATCTAAGCGGTGAATTGATGGTTTCCTATATCCTTGATGGAGGGCGCTCTGAGTTGTTATCCAGATAGGAGCTAGGCCACGATTTGTATTGGGGAACAATTAGAAATTTAATAATTCACTTCGAGTCAAACATCAGCTGCACTTATGAGATCTAATAAGATCGAAACATCTGTATGCAGATTTTGAGACGGGGTGACTTGAAGATTTTTATAATTTACAGCTGAATTGTAAATAAAGCATTCTCTTTGGGAATACTTATATCTAGCTCCTTTGGGAAGTTGTTTGATAATTTTTTCCTTGTTCATGTAGTTACTTAGAACAGTACATATTACGATTTTTATTCAAATTCAAGAGTATATTTGCTCATAGTCCTTATCGATTAATCACACACATACAAATTCTCATGTATCTGTATATTACTACTATGACAAAATACATTTTTCATGGACACCGAATTAGCATTATTTGAAGCGTGTAGGTGCCACAATATTGGGAGGATCTGGCCAGATACTAGGTATTATTTCCAACGAAAAGTACGTATTCATTGCATTAATCTAGGATAACGAAACATGAATGCAAGCTAATATCCGAGATGTCATGTAAGGTTATTAGCGTTCAGACCCCGGAGGCGACTATCCGGCAATACATTTTTCTCAGAAGTTTCCTCAATGCCAAGAAAAATAAGAGGATGCCAGGTGTTCCATTCCTTCCTTGAGTATTTTTGAGTTAGGCGAGCTGCTTTGACTTAAGAGAGAACTCCTGTAGCTAGGTCATAGGATAATATATTTGTTTGTGCATTAAGGATGAGAGAGATCAGATAATTCAGAGGAGGGGAGGCCGATTAGGGTTTGAAGGACGAATACTGGCTCAGCTTTTGTTGTCAAGTAGTGACTTACCTACGCCATCAAGAAAGCTTTGACAAAAACTCATGGCAGATCAGTCGACCTGGGATTTGATCTCAGGATCTACCAAATGCTAGTCATTTTATACTCTCGCAAACATCTTTAGTGCACTTATACATACACGTGTATTTTATTTTTTTGCTGAAATAGATACTCTCCATAACTCAAACAACTTGACTCCTCCACACATACTGGAGGGATGAATGAAACATGTGTTATTACCTTCTTTAAATTTATTCGATTTGAAACTGATAATTTCAAACCTGAGAACTAGAGATCTATTCGAAATAAATATTATTGAAACAATGGTTTATGAAAACAATTTACTAATTTATTAAATAAAATACGCAGGACAAACGTTTCGGTGAAATTTCACCTTCTTCAGATGCTGAATGTAAACTGAATATATTTATATATTCATATCGAATACAAGAAATAAATAGGTGATGAATTTCATAGAAAGGGTAAATAGAAGGAGGGTTAAAAATAATTAGTAAAGTAGGATATCGAATATAACAGCCTCTCTCTCATCGGAATTTCAAGTAAAAAACTCAAATCAGTTTTATCTAAGCTCAACATCAATATTGCTTACCGTACCGGAAATGATTTAGGAAATCATATAAAAAATAATAAATCAAAAGTTCACAAAAACAATAAATCAGGCGTTTATAAAATTAATTGTGGTAGGTACGTTTTGCATTGGTAGAACTTCAAAAAGCTTTCAGACCAGAATTTCAGAACACAAACGTAGCTTTGTTAATCAAAACTCAGATTCACATTATCCAAACCATTTAATCCAAGAAAATCTCAAATTAAATTTTGACTAAAATATTAAATACTGAGAGTAAGGAAATTAAACTTAATTTCCTAAAATCATTACATATTGATAAATAAAACCATTCAGGTCTCCTATTGAATAGCCGAATTGATCATACTACAAGCCCCCTTCTTAATCATTACAAAATTACCGAACTACCTGACTAGCAGTTTAGAATGGGTTTTTTATATTTTACTAATTATTTGTAACCATCATTCTATTTGCCCTTTTTACACAATTTGTCATCTATGCGTTTCTTGTATTCGATATAAATATGAATGTATTCAGTTTTTACTTAGCATTTGAAGAAGGTGAAGTTTCAATGAAACGTACATCATGTGAATTGTTTTTGCAAACCATTGTTTTAATATGCTCATCAATTTACACCATGTATCGGCCCAGTCAATCAAAAAAATATATAATATTTGGTATTTCATTTCTAATGTTTTCAGTAGGTTTTTTTGGGTTTTAGTATGTTTTAGTGTTCAGTTTTAATTAACCAGCTGAAGTGAAGGTTTCTGTGGCCAACTAAAGCCATAAATTACCATATTTATGCGTTTTTACGAAAATTGAAAAGTTTTTGTGAAAATTCGAACTATTTCCTGAAGTTTTATATTTTTTACTCGAAGTGGCTCGATTTAATTATGAATAATATCAGTTTGAATGTGAAATTTCTCAAATATATGGAAGAAATTCTTCTAATAATTCCAGCTCTGGGATAACTCACTCTATCGAAAACCACGCCAATCTCATACTTTTCTTCAATCAGCTGAAATCGGAACTTCCGCTGCACAAATAATTGATTGAATTCGTTACTGTCTGCAAAGTTCGAGAATCTTCTATTTTTCTCGGTTTCAGGTGAATCGGGAGAAATCAATCGAATCAGTGTCAAGTTATGTGGCTTTTCGCTAATGAAAGTCGTTAGAAGCGAAGAGGAATTTTCACAGGTTTCTGTAATTGAACCACCTAGTAGAATTTGTTTACCTGTTCAGGATATTGACAATCGCTAATGGTCGGCACCTTTTTCAATTCGTAGCGGCGGCCGTCACTAATTTCACTAAAGAATTGCCATTTCCGTTTCAATACATAAAAACCTTCATTTAATTGCTTCTTATTCCAAGAAAAAAAGTTCAACGCTTAGAATATATTCACCTTTAAATTCTGCATAAATTTGAAGATCAGAGACTGACAAGAGCAGAGGTTCCCAAACTTTTTCGAGTTACAATTATTATTAATTGGATGAGTGAGCCTACAAATCATTGCAAATTTTATCAAAACGTGGAACTAAACTAGACAGTGCAAGCCTTATTTTTCTTTCACGTTCATTTTTGCTGTGTACTTTTTTTCATTAAAGCTATCGCTGAAAACCCAGTTTCGCAAACACGTCGTCCAAAATGGAATCAAAAACTTTATCACTTGAAAGGGAGCATTCATCGCTCAATAAAATAAAAAAATTCATTGAATTTTATGTATTGGATTTCAAACATTTGTCACATGATTACTTGATAAATTATCTTTTTTAGCAGAAGTAAATTCCGATAGTGTTGCAGGAATCTTGAATCCATACAAATCTACTGAAATTTTCATCGTAAAAGTATTTCTCAAACTAGATTATAACTTGCAGAAATGAGCTTCAAATGAAGTTTTCATCTTTTGGGGAAAATTAAGTGTATTTGACGTCAAAAACTACTCCTATGTTGAAAAATAATCTTTGATATCATCATAATTTCCTGCACCATGGTTTGATTGTTTATGAGAGCTTATATATTGTTCTTTGACTCAAAAGGTGCATGTATTTTTCTTGCAGAAACAGATTTAGTTTTCCAGAACTTTCACATATAGCTATAAGAAAGTTTTATTAAGAAATTTACAGCAGCATCTTTGCTTTATGAAAATTTTAAATTTCTTGGCCGAATCCGAAAGAACATGATGAAACATCACTACGTGAGAGCAATCGTTAACTGCTATAATATGATAGTCTTTCCAAAATTGCATTTAAAGGTCAAAATTTTATAAGATTCACCACATTCACCATATACCCAAATGACTGGATCAGTGCGGAAATCAGATTCTTTGACGCAATCGCTAATCTATGAATAATGTAATAGATCCATAGTGCATCCGGGGATTTTTTTCGATTGAGTGCCTGTAATCCTCCATAGCAACCATAGCCCAGTCAACGAAGGCCCGAAAACATTAAACCTGGAAAAAAATTAGCGTAAGGCTGAATTTTTCCCCATCGATAAACCACTACTAGAGGATCATTTTTAAAACAATCCCCTAAAATCCCCCTGGAGCTTCATTCCCTACCCCCTCTTAAAGAATGAAAATGACAATAACTTCGGAAAGCACTAAATCTACGATACTAATAATCGGATCAAGTTGAATTTTTTTTTGTTGTGTTTGTTATAATATGAGCTACAATAATGACCCTTTTCATTTTTACGTTAAACCTAATAGATTTCCCATAAATAAATGTAAATGCCCGACAAAAACAATGTTTTAACTTAACACTTTATATTTTTGCGTATAAGTTTTTTGGATGACACATTACAGGAAAAAGACGTAAATAAAAGTTGTAGAATATTGAATTCTGAATTCAACTATGTCAAGGTGTGTTTCTTTACGTGCGTGGTGGTGCAGTAGAGGGAGGAGGCATTAACACACTTAAGACTAAGACAGGCGGCGGGAAACTAGCAAAATGGCTGTCATGGAACATTATATTTATGGCAACTCTCTCCTCCCTAGGTACCCAACTGACTTTGGCAGTACACTTAAGTCTGTTGAAGGAAAGAGTGATTTTCTTTATTTTGTTGAAAGTTTTAACGACTGTTTTAAGAATTGAAAGTTTTGTTTGTTAAAAATGGACAATAATTCTAGTTTGGTTTACATTTTTTGTGAAAACGAGTTGAAAGGCGATACAGTTGTTGTCGAGAAAGGACTAAAATCCATTGAGGAAGCGAGTTCACTATTAAATGGTGGACTTTATGAAAAGATTACTGGGAGAACGAAAATTACTGTCCATAAATCGTGCAGGCAGTACACTCGTCCAACCAGTATTCGAGCTGCTGTGATGAAAAAAGAAACAGAGGCTTCAACTTCTTTTGTTCTGGGAAATTTAAAAGAAACCTTCGATTTCAAAAATGATTGTTTTTTTTTGTGGAAAACAAGCTACGGTTTACTCTAAATCTCCCTATCATCGCCAAAAACCTGTCCATCTTGTGTCTACTTCAGAAATAAGAGAAAACATACTTAAAAAATGTGATGAACGAGATGATAATTGGGGGCAAAGAGTCAAATGTAAGCTTCTTAATGTTGCAGACCTTGTCGTACCTGAAGCCCGTTACCACACAAATTGTTATAGAGAATGTATAAAAATTACACCACATAAACATACAGAGTTTTTTTACAAGAGTTGGTTAGGAAATACCCTTCCCACCACAGAGTGGGGATGGAAAATGGAAACTACAGAAAACAATGGAATATTGAAAAAAACACTGAAACCGGTTACAACATCAAAGCCATTTGCCCCAGATGATATTTTGCATCAACTGTCTTGTGCTTGCAGACAAGGATGTGGAAGATATTGTGGGTACAGGAAAGCCAACATAGTTTGTTCTGCAATGTGTGAGAATTGCAATGAGTTGTCATGTTCAAACTCGCGGATTTATTCCAAAGAATATAGATTAGATCCAGATAAAAGTTCAATAGAATAAAGACATATATTGTAAATAGCGTATTACATACTTTTCAATAAATTTCTGTATTAAAAATTATGATCTGTTGTAAAAATTAAGAATTTCAAAAGGAAGAAGGATATATTTTTACTATAGTTTAATGGTGGGTGGATGGTCCGTGATGCTGTTAAAGCTGTCACCTTGTCGTAAACAATTTGCCATTATGAGACACGCCAGATCCATAGATGGTGGATAATGGAACGTAAATCAAATAAAATGGATAGGGAATTCCTTGAACCAAATCAAAACTGGCATAAGCAATAGATGACTTCATATTTCGTATATTTTAATACACTACGACTGATCAACGAAATAGTCAGCCGCCCGCGTAATCGAAGCTAAAAATTGCTGCATCCTCGCCTCTATTGCGCCAGCCCGCACGCGAATAAGCAAACCTTCACACCAATAAATTCAAAATTAAATAATCTACAATTTTCATTTGAGGTGTTTTCCTGTAATATAATATCCAAAAACCTTATACGCAAAAATATAAAGTGTTGGAGTTAAAAAATTGTTTTTGTCGCGTATTTACATTCATTTATGAGAAATCTATTAGGTTTAACGTAAAAATGAAAAGGGTCATTATTGTAGCTCATATTATAACAAACACAACAATAAAAAATTCAACTCGATCCGATTATTAGTATCGTAGATTTAGGGCTTTCCGCAGTTATTGCCATTTTCATTCTTTGAGAGGAGGTAGGGGGTGAAGCTCCAGGGGGATTTTAGGGGACTTTTGTAAAAATGATCCTCTAGTAGTGGTTTATCGATGGGGAAAAATTCAGCCTTACGCTAATTTTTGTCCCATCAAAACCTTTATTGACTGGGCTACCAGATATGTAACGAGCTTCATCACTTATGCAACTTATATCAATGCACTTAAGCCAATTCAAATTATGTTCAGATATGAATCGATCAAGAACCTCGAACGAGTCTATAACCTTGGCTTATAAAGTTATAATTTCACGAAACGAAAGATTTTCTTCAATATTATTTCCATCTATAAACATAGTATATCAAATGAGCATACTTATTATTATTGGTAGCCTTATCTAGCTGCAATCTAAATGATATTCCTCTAGTTATTTCAATCAATTGATCGTTAATATTCTTTGTTAATGTTATATTCTTCGACAGCAGCCGGTGAAATAATTTCTGCGATAGTATGAGATTTTTTATACATCAGATTCTGTAAGCAACCTTGTAAGACGCCAGTGAAGCCTTGTTTGGCGTTTAAAAAAAATATATTTGTATGTAAATTTTCTAGCAAAAAATTAAGGGATTTTCTAACTATGCTTAGGTGATCAGCTTCTAAATGCCGTTTCAATTTACTTTGAAGCATACATTCCGTTGCCAAAACTTTCATACATAATATGCTTCAAACTCCTGTCATCATATTTATGATGATTCCGTTCTTTCACAATTATGCCACCAGTTTAAGAAATAATCTGTTTATCCGTATGTTTAATGATGTTAATCGATTCATCATCAAAGATACAGGATGAATAATTCCCCCCTTTTATCAACAACGAAAATCATGTTTTATGCATATGGAAGCTGATTTTATTTTTACTTCACTGAGATTATAAATCGACTGACTTAGAATCGGTATGCTTGCTTATATGGCGCTTTCCGGGAGATCTTTCAGAATACTTCAGATCTACCACGAACGTGTGAAGCCCGATAATATCGTATGATCCTGATACTCACGAGTAAATTTTATACGGGATCAAGTAAAAACAAACTAACCAGAAGATTAAGATATTTTTAGCATCTCACATTGTTTCATTGTTGAGTTAGGTAAAATATCATCGTTCAATTAATTATGAGGCTTTCTCGATATGCCTCTGCGCCTCTTTGTAAAGGCTTCGGCACCCTGGAGATGCCGCAGCTCAAAGTTTGGGAACCCCTGGACTAGACACTATTTCAGTAAAGAACTCTGAAGAAAACTCGTCAACATTCCCTGTAGTCTCGATAGTCCTCAAAATACCCTAACTTAATATGCGACTTTTGTGTCATCTTCTAATTATATAAAATAGCCTTTTTCCTAAAATATACAGACATATAACGACACACTGAACTATTGAGATATTGAAACTGCCCTTTTCGAAGATTCGTTCAGCAGAATAAACTATACATAAAATATATTGTTACTTATCTATTAACTACTCGTCAAGCAGTCTATTATGAAACTGATTTAAGGAAGGAAAGTATGTATTTTTGACCTTCCAAGGGAGGTAAGTAAAAAACTCTGTGTGTGTGACAGATTTAAAATCCTAGTGTATATTGATAGGACTGACTGATTTTCAAACAAATGTTCAGTCATAACCAATTGGATTACCGTAGGTAATTATATAATTTAAAAACTTTGATTAATTGAGTAGCAGAAATATAAAACACAACTGGGGAGGCATTGACGAATCTTGGATTATTATGCAACCTGCATCTGTGTGTGCAGACTGTGTATCACCTATATATATATATATATATATATATATATATATATATATATATATATATATATATATATATATATATATATATATATATATATATATATATATATATATAAATATATATATATATATATATATATATATATATATAAATATATATATATATATATATATATATATATATATATATATATATATATATATATATATATATATATATATATATATATATATATATATATATATATATATATATATATATATATATATATATATATATATATATATATATATATATATATATATATATATATATATATATATATATATATATATATATATATATATATATATATATATATATATATATATATATATATATATATATATATATATACATTATTACCCCGCTTTACGCGAGGGATACGTTCCAGAAAAAATCGCGTTAACTGAAATTCGCGTATATCGAGGTTTATGACTAAACATAGTCAAAATTCAATACAAAAAAATACGAATCATTTTAATCAATCACTTTAACTTTTTATGCAATACATACTATTAATTATTTTTTACAGAAAAATACATCTATTGACTTTTGGGTAGCGTTTATTTCACGTTCTTGTAGAATACGTTCATAACACCCAACACTGTTTTCAATTTTTTGACACACGGCAAGACACGGTCATCATTATTGTCTATACCTACTCTACAATATGTCCAAACCTGAATAAACTTTTGAAAGAGTATTTTGTATTGCCCCTGAAGATAAAACTTTCTCTTCTACTTGTTCTTCCTCATCGTAGATAGGATTATTCTGTAACTCGATCAGATCTTCATTGCTGAGAGGATCGTCGTGCGTTGCTACAAGTTCTACGAGATCTTTTACCGCGACATCTTCAAGTTCAGACCCCTCAATCATTGCAGCAATGTCTTCAAGCACTTGTCTCTGCATCCGTACAATTCTTCTAGGTGCTTCCACTATATCTGGCCACAGATTATGCCTCACCCCGTTCATACAACTCTTTTTAACTTCGTTCTATGTTGCGAATAGCCTTCATAATGTTGTATGACTTCCAACACTCTCGCATAGACTGTCTTCCTTTCCCGTTAGTTTCATGAATTAGTTGGCTAAAAGCGCGGCGATGGTAATAGACTTTGAAGTTTGCTATTGCTCCCTGGTCAATAGGTTGTAATATTGACGTAGTGTATGGTGGAAGGAACTTCACGTACACTTATAAGTCTCTCGGCGTATCAAGTGAGGTTGGATGTCCTGAGGCATTGTCTAAGAGTAATATAACTTAAGATTCAAGCCCATTTCTGTTACAGTAGGATTTGACTGATGGGCAAAAACTATTAGAATATCATTCTTGAAAAATTTACCGTGTAACCAACGCCTTTCTGTTTGATCGCCACACAACTGGTAGATTTGTCTTGTCTGTGCCTCGCATTGCACGAGGTGTTTCTGAATGGCACACTAGTAAAGGTTTCAGTTTGAAATCACCAGTGGCATTACCACCCAGCAGAAGTGCCAGTCAGCTGCAGCTTGAATGTACGCGCTGGCCGTCTCGCCTGTTATGTGGATACTGTGAAGATTAGAACGCTGCTTGAACCGTTGGAATCAGCCTCTGCTGGCAGCAAAAGAAGGAATGGAACTCCCGTCTCCTTCTTCTGTTTTCAGCATCTCATACAAAGATTTTGCTTTTGTGCATATGAGGTCTTGACTTAGTGGTGTGTTCTTCTTATTCAAATCTTCGATCCAGACTGACAGTAACTTCACTATTCTTTCTAAGGTAGAGGATCTCGAACGAGAAAGTTCTGTTGCACTTATAGGTGTTGAACTTTCACTGGAGACTTTAATTTGTTCCCGATTTTTGAAAATCGTTCTCACAGTCGATTCTGAGAGTCCAAAACCTCTCCCATTAATTGTTGCTTTGCCTCCATTTTCCATTCTTCTTAACACTTTCATCTTCAATTCCAAAGTTACGCTTTCACGCTCTTTTTTCTTTACAGGCGGCATTTTTGACGTAGCGCTAAATTATGTATGTATCTCCAATAAATGTTAAAACACGACTGCCAGCGGAACAAACGAAACGAACGAGGGAATCCCCATAGAACACAGTCGAAGGACGAGGAATTCCCAATTCTTCTAACAAAATGTTCAGAGAGAGCGGGGATTCCTGCGACCATGAAACCGCGCATAACGGGGTCGCGTAAAGCGGGGTATTACTGTATATATATATATATATATATATATATATATATATATATATATATATATATATATATATATATATATATATATATATATATATATATATATATATATATATATAGGTATAGGTATAGGTGTGTATACCTAAATACTAATTTTTTTTCCGGTACATTACTGCATCTCCATCAGACCAACTAAGCTTAAGTTGGGTGTCTGTTTTAGAGACAAACTATTTTCTAAATTCAGTTTAATTCAGTCAGAATTTTGGAATATGCAAAATTTGGGCAAATAAGTGGCAGAGAGATGTTTGATCTGAAATTTTTAAAACTGCGTCGAAATTGATTATAAACAACTCATTTGAAATTCCAACAGCATACTTTTGAATGAATTTCCACATTCAAAAATGAAATAGAAAATTTCTATTTTCTGGTAGTTCTGGCGATTGATGTTTTACTCACCTCCACAATAAAAATTATGAGAGATTATCAGCTTAGTGATGGAGTTTTGCTACTCACGAGTTTTTTTCTTAAATATCACTTGCTTACCTGTCACATCCAATATTGTCCATGATTCGAAAATTCATAAGTATAATTCTAAAATTGGATTTACTCATTTAATCAATACATAATGAACAACCGACATAAGAATAATGTTATTCGGATCCACTGGACAAAAAGTATTGCATCAGCCAGTTTTAATTTAAGTTCATTTAATAGAATACGAATAAGAATGCAATTTCATTACCACCTAAATTAACAATCTGCATATTCAA
>JARQZK010000217.1:27500-42500 GCA_030704885.1 Cynegetis impunctata | reverse complement strand
ATATATATATATATATATATATATATATATATATATATATATATATATATATATATATATATATATATATATATATATATATATATATATTTATTTGAATTGTTGTTGCCTGGGAACAATTTTTAACTGTTTGATAATTATTAGCAATAACAGGCTTGGTGAATCTGAAAAACTCGATTTTATTAAAAAGTTGACGTTTCGCCACAACATTCGTGGCTTTTGACTTTTGACGGTTCCGCTTCGTGAGTACGACCGTAGATCGACAAACCATTTAGTAATAGTTCGTCGATCGCGGTTTTTGAAAAAGTGATGACTCTTATGAGAGTCGTTGCTTTGTTGGTGGCTCTGGAAGTTATTCTCCAGCATTTATTGAATTTAATGTTTTGTGATTTTAGGGCCTCTGAGATCTCCTCGACTGTATAACTTACGTCAACATATTTGATCACACAAGAGTATGAAACTCTAGGTGATGATCGAAATTCGGTAGGATTTTTTTGGGAATTTTTGCGGTACAGGGACGAGAAAGTAATTGACGGAGTGCCAACTAAATTCTGAAGAGTTTTTTGGAAGTCAGGGGGGGCTGGGGAAGTGCACTCAATGAGTGCGGTCTGATTGAAATTGACTTTGAGATTACTCAAAGTCAATTTGGTGGTTTTAATTAGTTTGTAAAACTCTTTTTGTGATTTTATGTTGTTCGGAATATTTCGAACAACATAGCGGAAAAGTTTGGGTTGGGGGACGGTGGTACGATTCGAAGAATCGTCCGATGAAATAGAAGAAAATGATGAATTTTGTAGGGGGGGGTTGGTAGGGGATGTAGGGGGTTTTACTACTTTGAGAGAAAGTAGTGATGGAATTGGGGATGCCGGAGCGGCAATTTTTTGGCTCCTAGTGGTTCGTTTCTCCGAAGTATCGCTCTTCGGAGTGGAGGACCTCCTACGGGGGACCAAAAGTTGGTGAGCTAACTTTATGTATCTGAAAAATATATAAAAACACTTTTTGCCAATTTTGCTCGTTTTATTCAATTTAACTGTGTTTTCAATTTGTTCTTCTGGCTGTGTGAAATATGTTCCAATGAAGAAATGTTCAGAAAAGAAAAATTTCTCAAAAACAAAATTATTAGGTTATTTAGTATATTTTATCCATACTGAAAATTTAAAAACAGATTCAACCAATCAAATTATCGGGGTCGGCATCGTAGATCAAAAGAGATAAATTATATGACCATAAAGTTTACATTAACAATAAATTACGAGAAATTCCAAGAGAGTAATTTTCGATATATTTCGCTAGTCATACTTTTTATGATAACCAAAAAACTGCGGCCATAAAAGGGTTTTAGAATACAAACTTGAATGTTGTAAAATTGGTGTATATATATATATATATATATATATATATATATATATATATATATATATATATATATATATATATATATATTTATATATATATTTATATATATATATATATATATATATATATATATATATATATATATATATATATATATATATATATATATATTTATATATATATATATATATATATATATATATATATATATATATTCGTATATATCAACAACGAATAATCATTCTATTCACGAATTAAAATATGAAATTCAGGTCTGGTTTTGCCAAATTGAATCGACTTATATCCTGTTCTTTAATTTCTACAAACTCAGTCAAATATATGGGAAGTAGTTTTACATAACATTTTCAAATAGCCACTCTCATATTTGTTTATATTCGTGCATTTGGATAATGATCTGCATCTGTCAGTAGTCAGTAATAAAATGAAATAGATGAACTTCATCGAAACATGGAAGGTATTGTATTACTTACCGATATTTCATTAAATTATTCGGTAAATTATTATTGTACTTCATAGTATGTTTTATTTAAATTCATCCAATATCGATAAACTCTCATGCATGTGTCAATTAACATTTAATCTATTATTAATCGTTGCCAAAAGCAAAAAAATTGTTCCATTATTTTTCTAAAATACTCTATCTCTTTAATGCTCATGTTTAAAATGTAGCTGGACAATAAGAAATAATATTAATGATGGTATATTCATTATTAAAATTGTCAACTGCATAGTGTTTTATATGTATTACAACTTTATAGTTTCAAAATTAGCAGACATCTCTAATAATGGTTTGAAGAATGGATTACTTCCCTAAAACCTAGACAAATACATAATGTGGTCGTTAACTTGATACTGGAATGTAGTCCCCTTTCAGGGCGGCATCGTTCAAGGAACCTGCCCTGTATTTCCTAAATGATTTATTAACACGTTTTAGTTCCAGGGTCGGAATAATATCAGTTCTGCTGCTTTGACTGAATTATGTAGTTTAGGTTCAAAATTCAATGAAGTTAACGAAAATTATACTTATGTTATAATATGTAGATAAAATATTGCGGAATGTAGTGCAAACTGACTTACGGTTTGTATTTCTTTTTCTCTCACAGAAAATACTTTTTGATTTGACAGAAAGTAAAATTTTGGACTGAATATTCATAATGATTAAATTATATAGTAGTATAGAAAACCCAAATACTTTCAGGAGAAATGAGTAAAGAAACGGCCTCAAAGTTTCATTATTATTGCTGAATTTATACCATCTAGGTACATTGTTAGTGGAGAAATATTTCGTTTCAGCAAATTTTTTTTTCAAAAAGTGGACACTTTTTTACTCTTACAGTAATCTCATACTGAAAGTAACTCTTTGAAGATAATGTTTGTCTCAGCTTTGTACGAAAATTCCAATTTATTTCTACTATTATGGATGCATACCTACTTACTCAATTTAATTTTTAATTTAACCAGAAATTCTACTCTGCTTGTATTTCCAGTTTTATCCATAAATAGAAATAACTATTGGGATCTGACATGGAGGCAGAGCTTAGATGATAACGTTAAAACATGGCGTGTCAAAACCAACTTTCAATACGAGTTATATGAGAGATTCGAAAGTTTTTCGATTTTCCAATAACAATGTTAGTTTCGAGTGAAAGTGTGAAGCTATATATAGGTGAATATTTACTCCAGCGAAAATTCAGAGAAATTGGTAGGCTGGAAAGATCCAAATTCATAATAAAATGTGGGAAACATGAAGAGAATTCGAGGCCTGGTATCGTTAAATTTACTGATGTTTGTTTATCTATTTTGATTTGATTTGTAAAATACCTATTTTAATTCAACTGTATTTGTTTAAGTGATATGAAACTATTAATTCGAGCTTTTTTATGTAGGAAGTTTATAATCGGCCAGATATGATGGCCAACTATTAATAAACAAACCTATTTCGAAACTTTTTATTGATGATTCTTTATAACTATGAAAACCTTTTTATTATTCGACATTTAATTATTTTTGGAAGAATTTTGGACAAAATATATTTAAAATTTCATTAAAAACATTTATTTAGCAGTATACATGGATTCAAAGAGAAATCCTAATGTTTCATATAATCAAATGTGGTTTTCATAATAAAACACCATCAATCATAATGTAACTCAAGATGTATTAATAATGAAAATACAAAGAAAAACTTTTTCATCCCGTGTGTATTCTTATTATAACTAACTTCAATCAAATAACCATCATATACATGAATTTGTTACTCCATCATTTCACTTAATCCATGAATTTGTCATCTTCTAAGATTGGAAAAGACATATTTATCGTACCACATGTTACTGTGAAAATGTTTTCTAATAATACCAATAAATGTTCAGGCAACACAGATCCAACAATTTTAAAGTTTTTGGCTGCAGCATCTGGAATTTCCATTAATAATGCGAACTAATCTGAGTATTAATCAATTCTTTTGTAAAATGCAAAGAACACACCGTCATTCTCGGAGTTGTGTGAATCTTATTCAGATTGATTTTCCATACCTTCAATAAATCAATCTTTTCCTTTTCTCCAAAATGATTTTCTCTCAATGAAAAATATTTGTTTGCCTTCGGAAATCGATAGAAGCTAATACTTACATTTGAATATGCTTTAGAATTACAATTTTTCACGCCACAACACTATCTAGACTTGCTGATGGTACTTTTTTCAAAATTAACACTTTCCATTATTCCTCTTTTGCGACCTTATTTGTAAAAAATCAAAAACTTGATATGCAATTATTGCATATGTTGACGTTGGAAATAAAAACTTCCTTCATCTGGCCGCCAGAGTTCGCCAGCTGACATGTCAGATCTCAATAATTCCACATTTCGGAAAGCAAAACATTTGTCGTGAATACGCCACAGAATAATATCTCTTCACCAATCAAATTCTAAACAGTTTCCTCAATTTTTAGTTATTTTGCATACTAAATATATACACCCCATTTTGCTTATATGTTAAGGTCTGTACGAAGCAAGTACAACTCTGTTTTCTGATTGAAAGTCAGTCGATTTGGGGATGAAATCACCAGAGAAGAAAATAAACAGAAACAAATTAATAACGTAGAGATTAAACGGGTTTGATTTGGGAGATTATACCTGAAGTGTTACAAGATGAATTAGGTACTGAATAGATAATTATTTGATTGCGCCTAGGATAAAATACCTCGGCTTTTTCAACCCGCGAGCCATCCAGGGGCTACAGCTATCTCATTTCAATATCAACAAACGAGCGCATCATTCAACGGTTTTCAAGAACAATGGATGATCATTTGTTGAAATGACGGACTGAATGTGTGATAGGCATGATAGATGAAAGAGATTCGAATGTTTTATTGTTTAGAATACATTTATGAGTTTATATTATGGAACTGATCAATCCCTTTTCAACGAACGCTGATACATTTATGCCTGTTTGGAGCTTTGGTGTTGGTTGTTTGAATTCAAAGAGCTGCACTGCTCCAAATTATAAATAAAAAAATATCGATTTCCTGTACGCACTTTGTGTTGCAGATTCTTTTCGAGAATCCAAAATATGAATATCATTTTGGCTTACAGTTATTTACAATGAATATATTACATACCCACATACATATATATATATATATATATATATATATATATATATATATATATATATATATATATATATATATTAATATATATATATATAATATATATATATATATATATATATATATATATATATAATATATATATATATATATATATATATATATATATATATATATATATATATATATTTATATATTTATTATATACAGGGTTCCCCAAATTCGATGGCCTATTAGAAGTATCTAGAGAACGAAAGAAATTCAGGCTACATGTATAAGAGATTATGATCTACACTTGGAAAATATTATTATCATTGCAACGTTGCCAGATCTACGAGTAACTAATGCTCCCTATGTTATTTTAAATGGCAGACCATGTATATTTTAATATTTTTGTATTCTGTGGAACATTTTGAAACTGTTTTATGAACCATATGACATACCTATCTTGAGCCATTTCCAAAATAAAAATTATTTTTTGAAAAATTTGGCGACAAACATCTCCGAATTATTTATTTTTTTTCAAATGTCATAGCTAGAGCCCTGAAATTTTTGTCAGAGAATCACATAAGGTTGAGAACAAATTCCTCAACTGAAAGTATTATTAATATAATACCTATCTCTAGCGGTTCAAGACTTATGGGCAAAAAACTATAAAAACTCAATTAGAAAAAACATAACTTTTCATTCTAGGCCTGAGGGCTATCATGGCAACGCAAATAAAAGTCACCGGTTTGCTAACCTCGAACTTTGGCACATGTCAAAAATATTAAAATATACATGGTGTGCCATATGAAACAACATAGTGAGCATAAGTTACTCGTAGATCTGGCACCGTTGCAACGAAGATAATATTTTCCGAGTGTAGATCATAACACCTTATACGTGTAGTCCGCATTTCATGTCTCCAACTTCTTTTGTTCTTCAGATACTTCTAATAGGCCATCGAATTTTGGGAACCCTGTATATATATATATATATATATATATATATATATATATATATTTATATATATATATATATATATATATATATATATATATTCATTTTTATTAGATAGCACATGCTTTTTGAGTTAGAAAATCATCTTTATTTAACAGTTAACATTTCGTATTGAAGTTCGTGACTATCTCAAATCTTTTGAAAAGTTTTGAGAAAGTCAAGAATTTCGTGGCGAAATGATAACTTTTCATTAAACTCGATTTTTTTTAGCTCAAATTTCCTGTTATGATTTGTGATGAACGGAAAGATCATATTATATGATAAATGTTCTATAACAACTGTTTTCGGTTTTTTTTACTCTAATTAAAAAGTTATAGGTATAATTGAAAAATAAATTTTAGGATCTAGTATCGAAAACACTTTTACGAACAAACCTGAGCGCGTGTGACGTTACAATGTTAATGAGTACCTACTCATCGAAGTACACTGGTTTTAATCGATTAAATCTTGTTATCATCAATATATTAATAAACATAAATAACATGTTACCTAAACAACTATCGTGCTCGCTTCCTACCATTATGTAAGAATACTACAGAATCAACTCCGCAGAAAATGTATATTATCAGCACTAGCGTTTATAAATCCTAAGTCACACATGACTATAAATAAAATAGCTATTATGATAAATTTTTCATACAAAATTTCGGATATTTTTAGTTAATTTATACGTAGTAGCCGTTGACACTGTACTATCGAGAAATTCCTGTAACATTGTGACGTCGCAAGCCCACTAACCGTGGCACGTTTAAATTCACACAATTATTTTTAAAATTTCATGATTTTAAATTGTTTATAAATAATTTTTAAAAATGTTTGAAGAGTTCTTCGCATTATTATGATTTATTATAAAGTTTTTGAATACAAAATTGAAATATATATAATATATATATATATATATATATATATATATATATATAATATATCTATGTAATATGTATATATATTATATATATATATATATATATATACTATATATATATATATAATATATATATATATATATATATAGTATATATATATATATATATATATATATTATATATATATATATATATATATATATATATATATATATATATATATATATATATATATATATATATATATATATATATATATATATATATATATATTATATATATATATTATATATATATATATATATATATAAATAATATTTATATATATATATATATATATATATATATATATATATATATATATATATATATATATATATATATATATATATATATATAGTTGGCTTTATTTAAAGAAAGAAAAAATCGAAGCTCAATCTGTCATAATTGTTTTATGTATATCTCAATTTGTGAGCTTGAACACTATAACCTAGTATGTCGCGGTTATTTAAAACACATCAACAGTCACCTGCGATATGCGTAGCCAAGATATCAGACTATCGAATAAAATGAAAAATTTTTCCATTACATCATACAGGGTGTTAATTTAGTCTAATTGAATTCAACTTACATATGGAGTTGAATAATATTCTCATTTTAAATGGTACACCCTGTATTTAATAAGTTTAACCGACAGACATTTAAATTATCTTCCATTCCATATGAGATCTCCCTATACCTAAATTCAATGGTTTATTAGTAAATATCTGTTTTTATGTCCAACATAACTAATTTTTGTAAATACTCTTTCCCGTCAAAGTGACCATTGAATTTAAATGTCGAATGCGTATTTGATATTTCTGTTTAGTAAGTTAGATATCAAGCGTACGAAAAATCGAATTTTGAAACATGAAAACTTATTCTAAAGCAGAAAGAATTGATATGGTGCTTGTTCTGGGTGAGTGTCATGAAAACTGTTAATTGGCTTCTAGAGTTTACGGCCAAAAATGCCCAGATCGAGAGAAACCTGACAGACGTGCTTTTGAAAGATTACAAAACCAGTTTAGAGTTAGCGGAAATGTAGATTATAAAAAAATTATTCAGCCTCAACCTATTGCAGGAGATCATGATAATGAATATTGGGTTATTGGCTCACTGATAGAGAACCCACACACAAGCCATCGGGCTATTAGTAGAGAAACTGGAATAAGTAGGAGAAGTATTGGACGAAAAATCAAAAAACATAAATTTCATCCTTATAAGGTACAGCTGCACCAAGAACTGTATCGAAGAGACTTTCAACAAAGAATCGATTTTTGTTTATGGGTTATGGATAAAGTAGAATCAGATGCGGATTTTTTTGATAATGTTCTGTTGTCGGAAGAGTGCACGTTTAAAAATAATGGACTCGTTAATCGCCATAACTTTCATTATTATAGTGATGAAAATCCTCACGTCTTCCGTACTCTCGATCATCAGCATAGGTGGTCCTTGAAAGGAATAATAGGTTTATATGTTATTGGCCCTTATTTGTTTACCGGTCATCTCAATGGGAGACAATTTCTAAGATTTTTGCGGAGAAAATTATCTGGGCTCCTTGATAATGAACCTTTAAATACTAGGCAGAAAATGTGGATGCAGTTGGATGGAGCCCCCGCACATTTTCAACTTCGAGTACGGCGATACTTAAACCGGCGTTTTGTTAATAAATGGATCGGAAGAGGTGGTCTACATAATTGACCTCCAAGATCTCTAGACTTGACGTCGTTGGATTTTTTTTAAGGGGACACATACAAAGTATAGTTTATAACACCCCACCAACTACTCTGGAAGATATGAAAGCTAGAATAAGAGCTGCTTTTCAGACAGTAACTGGCGAAATTCTTCTCAAAGTGAAACGATCCTTTGAAAAGCGAGTTCAGTTGTGTTTAGAACAAGATGGGCGTCACTTTGAACAATTTTTATGATTCATTTTTTGTTTTCAATTTTTTTCTTACTCTTTTCCATTTTTGTGTAGTTTTCAAATAATTCAAATTTTTTTGTCATTAAATATTTATTTTTTATTAAAAATTTTATAGTTTTGGTTTACATTGAAACTGTTTAATATTGGAAAGTAACAAAAATGTTTATTTTGTTCAATACCATATTTTTGGTATGGTACCATATTTGCTCTATGGTTACTATGATTAGAAAAGAATACGATGAAATCCGTATGTTAAAAATAAAAAACAGCTTTTTACTGAAGATCCATCCAATTTAGGTATAGGAAACTCTTATATGGAATGAAAGATAATTTAAATGTCTGTGGGTTAAACTTATTAAATACAGGTTGTGCCATTTAAAATGAGAATATTATTCAACTCCATATGTAAGTTGAATTCAATTAGACTAAATGAACACCCTGTATGATGTAATGGAGAAATTTGCATTTTATTCGATAGTCTGATATCTTGGCTACGCATATCGCAGGTGACTGTTGATGTGCTTTAAATAACCGGACATACTAGGTTATGTTGTTCAAGCTCACAAATTGAGATTCCTTTGAATATTTCAAAAACGAGAAGAGATAGGTATAGAAAACATTACTGAAACTTTACTTTATTTTTTTCCGGGGAATCAAAAGACCATCAAATATAGGGTGTTTTCTTTGAAAAAACATAACTTTGATATAAATTCCTATTTTTGGGTCACCCTGTATAATCCAAATTATTTTTAATTTGTAGTGTTAATGGCCCTGTATATCCCTATTAAGAAAAAAAATTCAAATTTTAAGTTGTTTTCCCTACAGAGACCGATGCGTATAGGATGCGCCACCCTGTATATATATATATATATATATATATATATATATATATATATATATATATATATATATATATAAATATATATATATATATATATATATATATATATATATATATATATATATATATATATATTATATATATATATATATGTTTATATATATATATATATATATATATATATATATATAATATATATATATTATATATAATATATATATATATATATATATATATATATATATATATAATATATATATATATATATATATATATATATATATATATATATATATGCAATACTGAACATGGAGAGATATATGAAGCCATTTTATCAAAATGTTGCTAAAATGCCATGAATAGAAATAGAACTCATTTAACTGATGCTGAATATAGCTTTCCTGAAGCTTACGAATACATATAAATCCCTACGTACTTCATCAAGTTTGATGAAAGTGAAAAAATAATAATATGTTAAGTATTTGCTAGAAGTCGTGCTCATCGACACGAACCCATATTTTGAAAGTAATGCAATTATAATGGTTACGAAAAAGTAAATCAAGAGAACAATTGATGCCTGTTTGGTCCTTCAACAGTTATAGGAACAATACCATCGGAAATATAGAAACAATGGAAACAATTGACAAGTTTCTCTTCTGCCGTGTGTGAATTGCACACACACAATTTTTTGAAGTGAAACTTTTTTAGCACCGTTGTTATTTGAAAATTCGATGAAACGAATATACTACACCGAAAAGAAACAACTATATCCATAAATAAGATTGAGCCTACCAGAGAATGAAATAGATATAATCTCCGTCCTATCTCCCGTCTATAAAACAGAGATATGGAAATTTATATGTATGACAAGGAGAGATTTTGGGACAATTTACGGATGAGTCTTAATATTTTTATTTATGTTAGTCGATGTGTGTATTTCGTCAACTTTGTTGACTTCATCAAGGGATGGCGATAAAATAAACAATCTAAGCTCGATATACAAATTCATAAATGAAAGGTCTACCCAATCACAAGTTCCAGCCAGACAGAACATATCACAGTTAATATTGAAAGACAGATAATCATCATGCACTCATAAAACTCTACAGTATACTGAGAAAACTGTTCCTATCTATCTTTGATTGACTTATGCTAAGGTGCCATTTTCTCAGTATTTTCAAATACATTTAAAATTTTGTAGTCACATTACTTGACAGTAATCTTAATTTAGTTATATAATTATTTCCTTTGAATTGATGAATCTTTCATCAAGCCCACACCCAAAAATATTTACTTTTACATACGCCAAATTCTGAAATAAAAATACAAGAAGTTATTAACACTTGAACTCTTCAATTAGATGTTTGGATACTTTAAGATCACATCAGTTTGTGTCACTCAGGAGAAATCAATATTGAATATCTTCGCGATCCCAGCTGATAAAACCAGCAATAATATTGACGTGCCTAGAAACCAAGATTTCATTATTCATTATTTTGATATGTGTGTCTGTGCGCGCGCGCGTGTATGTGTGTGTGTGTGTGTGTTTGTGTGTGTGTGTGTGTGTGTGTGGGGGTGTGTGTTGGTGTGTGTGTGTGTTGGTGTGTGTGTGTGTGTGTGTGTGTGTGCGGTGCTGTGTTAATATCACATTTGCATACTCTTGTAGAACTTGGCGAGAAGTATTTCTCGAACGTTTTTTCTTCGTGGAGATGACTGGAGTTTTGAAATGATGAGGCCGTTAGTTAAGATACATAACAATATTATAACAAGAACATATATTTCATTAAAGTTTGATATCGGGGTGTTTCACCACGCGGTGGCTCATCAGATAGAATTTAGTGTTTTTCTAATATCATGAGTTTGAACACTGGGCTGATGCACCTTCTTGAAAGTTTAGATCTCTATAGAAGATATTTCACAGAAATGGCTGTGTTGGGTCAGTATATTTATTGTCAATATAGAATAATTGACAACTAACTTCTCGAATACGTTATACTGATGAGATCTAATGAGATCGAAATAAGGAAATAATTATCAATTATTCTTCAGTTCGATTCATTAGCAATGTTTCGTGGTTATTTAAAGCAGACTTCTTGTTTTTGAGTAAATTATTTTGGAGAATCGTTAAAAGTGGATATCTAATATTGAATAAAATTGGTGAATGTGTGAGGTATTTTGAAGTAAAATTCAGTATAAATTTTATCAAACTTCTCGTACGTCTGCATAATACTTCCAATCTATGTTCACGTTATGCTTCAGTATTAGAAAGCAGCGGACTTTCAACGTTATGATCCATTGCATCTAAGGATGCATACGGGAATAGGATTTTGTCTCCTCGTCTCGAAATCGAGTCGTAGCTCGTGGCAATATTACAAATTTCATCTTGAGATGAAATATATCCTACAATTTTAGTCCAGAAACCAATGTTCCGTAGAATATCACGAATCGCAGTAATATTTAGGTTGGGTAATTTCGGTCGCAAATAGATATCTCTGAAAATCTCATATAATATTTTCTCTTCGAAATAGAAACCGTGAGATTCATCAATTTCACAATAGTTAATTTACGTAAATAGTGTTCATTAATTGAATTTAAAGAAATATATTTTATTTTTCATTGTTCCAGCATTATGAAGCGAGAAACAAATACTATTTTATACAAAGATATATATATATATATATTTATATATATATATATATATATATATATATATATATATATATATATATATATATATATATATATATATATATATATATAATGTAGATATATATACTAGGCTATTCAAATTCGAGTCTATGCATGAGGATTTCTATAACGGTAAGAGATAGAGTGATGGTTAAATGGGGGGTCAATTATATAGATAAAAAAATCTGATCTAGGTTCTTTAGTTCTGAGTTAGACAATAAAAATCGATAATTTTAAAATTCTTCTTTTACCTATATATTTTTATTTTAGGAATTTTTTTCAAACAAATTGTCACTTTGCCATTGCAGTTTTTTGTAGGCTATCCAAAAATCTGAATAATAAAAATAATTTACAGGGTATCTTATAAATTGGACCACCCTCAACTTTTAATTTTCAAATACGAACCTGTATTTTTCATTGCATTCTTTCTGAATGCCAAGAGTCATAATCCATTTTGTCGTAGTATTTCCATCTGAATTACAGAGTGTTTTGGAAATATTGAACTATTATCAGTAAAATTCCAACATTCTTTTTGAATTTCAGCTGTACTCTAAAGAAAATATCATAGAATAAGGTATAGAATGCCTCGTATTAGTTCAGTATTTCCAAAACGCTTTATGATTTAGATAAAAATAAAACGCAAATATGAAACATGACTCTTGGAATTTGAAAAAATTCAATAAAAAATACAGGTCCGTATTTGAAAATGAAAAGTTGAGGGTGGCCCAATGTGTATATACATTTAATTCAGATATTTGGAAAGGCTACAAAAAGTTGCTAGGAAAATTGGCAAAATTTAAAAAAAATCTTCGTTAAATAAGAAGATATAGGCAAAAGAAGAATTTCGAAATTTTTGATTTTTCCTGTATAACTCCGGAACTAAAAAACCTAGGTCAGATTTTTTAATTTTATATAATTAACTTCTGCGATACGCTACTTTGCCCCCATTTAACCAACCCTCTATCTCTTACCGGTATCGAAATACCCATGCATAGACTTTAGAATAGCCATGTATATATATATATATATATATATATATATATATATATATATATATATATATATATATATATATATATATATATATATATATATATATATATATATATATATATATATATATATATATATATATATATATATATATATATATATATATATATATATATATATATATATATATATATTCCTATTGGACTCCATCATAGGAAATCAGATGGAGATGAATTTGTTATATAGGGTTGTTCTCGAGGCACAACAATACTACAAAATTTTGGGTTGAGTTAGTCAAAACTGAGGTATCTCCATATTTTGATAGGCAGTAGCGGAAAGGTAAATGAGCGGGAGTTTTTTAGTCTTATAGGGCTATTTGATGGGGTGTATGGAGCTACAAAACCTTGTTCTTGCGGGATTTTTGCACCCCGTATAAAAAATTATAAAGAAAAGTTCAATGTGTAGTACTCTGTAGATTAAAAGCTTAGGTAAGTAAATTTTGAACATTAGAGATAATCTCTGATATTTATTTGTGCAGATACTTTGGTTCTGTTTAGAATCTTGTTTAACATGTATTTTCTAATGTTTGTTGATTCTAGGAGGTACCCTTTCACCTACTGAGGTAAACTTCTAGTCTCTTAGTATTGGTAATACCTTATCCAGAATCGGAAAACTTTATAGCTGAAGATTGACGGAAGCTCTGACAAGTATATAGTTCAGAATTAGAAAGTCCCAGGTAGGCAGCTGATTCCGAAGGACTTTTTCATATTTAGTTCACAGATTCATAATGGACAGTGCAATATTCATGTTATAATAGAAGAAAATATCTTTATGTGTTTTTGTTGGTAGCTACAATCTAATATATTTTAGATGGATATATATATTTCAGACTATTAGCTTTTTTCATATCACGAATCTTCTCCTAGTGTGGTTTACTATATAAGGGATCATAAACATTAAAATTATGTTATGAAACAATTACTGCTGCGCGTATTAGTTTTTATAATTTTAACTTACTTTGGTCCATTATCAAATTGAAAGAGTACACTGTTCTCAAGTATTGCGCAAGAATAATATTTCTTCACTCTACTGTGAAAAAAACTCTATCGCAGCAAGCTGCATTAGAAGAGCATGTTTTCATAACGTATCCAGTTTAAAAAATATATTCAACAAATTATGATTTTTTTCCCAAATTAAAAAAAAAATGCGCCCTCTTATGTGTAAACAATATTTATTTCCTCCCCGGGGGATCAACCCCCCAACCAAAACCAATCACATCCAAGGTATCATGCGAAACTACGTACTTACAAATTTTCAACCCTATTTCTATCAAATTGATATAGAAATGAATACCATCCAAGCTATCGTACGAAACAACCTACCTACAAAGTTTCAACCCTATGGTGCCAAAATTGCGCCTTCTATCGTGTAAGCAAGACTTTCCTGGGGAGTCAACCCTATTGCTTCGAAATTGCGACCGTTATCGTGTAAACAAAAATTATCTTAACTCCAGGGGGGTCAACCCTCAACCAATTCGAACCGAAAACAATCCCATCCAAGATATCATGCGAATCTACCTATTTACAAATTTTCAACCCTATTGCTTCGAAATTGCAACCGTTATCGTGTAAACAAGAATTATCTTAACTCCAGGGGGGTCAAC